>AWUE01022418.1:0-87206 GCA_001974825.2 Corchorus olitorius
TTAATTCAGAAACAAGAAAAGTGTGGCAGCAGAGAACAAACAAGTCTAATTCCTATAGCCCTCACAATATACAGAATTTAGTATTTGTAAATGATTCATATAACCAAAAGCTAACGAGTCAAAATAAACAAAGCTAGTTCATTGGTATGTTCTTCCAAATAGATGGAGGCATATACATTAATTTATACTACTAAATTTCACATTCTCCCACTAACAATATCTCAAATTGATACACTAACTGGATTAATTCAGGAAATTATAGAAATCTTGTGACTATCATGTACAAGTTATTGCCTTAATCCAGAATGACCCACTTATACAATAGTATAATGTATGATCATGGAGGCCATTGGAAAAACAAACAAAACTGAATAAAACTATTAACATGCTTATACAAATAACATGCTTATACAAATAAAATCCAGAGCCAAACATGTAATTTCCAACCATTACAATTTACAAACTAACCTAACTAGTAACTATAGACAAACAAACATTAAACACAAAATTCCTGAAAATTACAAAGAAAGCAACAAAATTCCCTTATCATAAAGAGCTATATCACTCAATAGCAGAAAAAGAAGAAACTGAACTGACCTTTTTTGATGCTTTCCTAAACTGAATCACTTGATTCCCAATTAGAACTAAACCGAAACCCAGCAGCAACTTTCACCTAAAACAAATTAAGAAGACAAATCAAAGATACAAATTAGTATTATAGTATATAGCATCAATTTCAAAAGTAAAAACTGAGAAAGAAGAGAGAAATCAGAAAACTCGAAGGAATTGCTCACCTTGATTCTTTTTTGGGTTTAATAGTGCCGATTTTCAAATTGGGAATTTCGCTTTCCTCAATTTCAATCCATCAAAACAGTAGAAGAAAAACAAAGAAAAAATGGGGGAAATCTAGTATTCTTCCATCGAAACTGGAAATTGGGAAAAAAATTAGGGATTTAGGGATTTAGGGTTTCCTAGGTTGAGGTTAGAATTTTCGGTGATAGAAAACAACTAAACAATAAATTAAGCCTAAAACTAGAGGGAAACAACAAATGGGATGGAAGAACACTAGATTTCCACTGAAAACCCTAAATCTACGGATTGAAATTAGGGATTTAGGGACTGCGAGAGCCGAGAAGAGATGAAGAGAAAGAAGAACTCTGAAGTCGAAGAAGAAGAGAGAGAAGAGAAAGAATTTCTGCTGACTTTAGTCTATAGGTTTTAGTTTTTGTTTTTATTTAGGTATTTATAATTCCGTTTTATCTAATTTCTAAAATTCCAAAATTAATTTATAATTATATTTCATTATTTCTGATATATTATATATATATATATAACTAATTAAAAATAATATAAAATATAAATATAAATCTATAATATATATAAATAATTATATATAATATTAATATATATATATATATTTCATCGGTTTTTCGGTCGGGTTTCGGTTTCGAAACCTCAAGCCGGAAACCGCCCGACCTTCCCCCTTCACCGTCGGTTACAACCGACAAACCGACCGCCACCGCTGAAAACATACCGACTAGCATCGGTTCCGTCGGTGGCAGTCGGCTTGGGCGGTTGCCACCGACGACGAACAGCCCTAGTTTTGGCTAAAAACGCATTCCGGGGCGCCTGCTCAGTTTGCATGATTTTTTGCGCCGAGACTCCGTGAAATATCTATATTCATTTTAACAAATCTCAGTAACATAGGATTTAAGTATATGTTTTTACGAGCATTTGAATCTTGTTTCGATATTCTTAAAAATTAAATCAGAAAAAAATAAGAGAAACGATATTAGAAGCGTGAAAAGCCCTCCAATCTTTATAGTGCTCAATTATATATTGTTAACGATTATTTTTGATAACAAATTAAGGAAAAACTTTTAGGGTCAATTTTTGCAAAATTTTAGCAGAAATCGTGTACTAACCATCACGGTTTTGGCTAAAACGCATTCCGGGGCGCCTGCTCAGTTTTGCATGATTTTTTGCGCCGAGACTCTGTGAAATATCTATATTCATTTTAACAAATCTCAGTAACATAGGATTTAAGGATTTGTTTTTACGAGCATCTGAATCTTGTTTCGATATTCTTAGAAATTAAATCTAAAAAAATAAGAAAAACGACATTAGAAGCGTGAAAAGCCCTCCAATCGTTTTAGTGCTGAATTATATATTGTTAACGAGTATCTTTGATGACAAATTGAGGAAAAAATTTTCTGATCAAAATTTGCAAAATTTTAGCCGAAATTGTGTACTAACCATCACGGTTTTGGCCAAAAACGCATTATGGGGCGCCGGCTCAGTTTTGCATGATTTTTGGCGCCAAGACTCTGTGAAATATCTATATTCATTTTAACAAATCTCAGTAACATAGGATTTAAGTATTTGTTTTTACGAGCATCTGAATCTTGTTTCGATATTATTAGAAATAAAATCAGAAAAAATAAGAAAAACGACATTAGAAGCGTGAAAAGCCATCCAATCGTTTTAGTGCTGAATTATATACTTAGAAAATTAATTCAGAAAAATTTTTAAAAAAATGATATTAGAAGCTTGAAAAGCCCTCCAATCTTTTCGGCGCTGAACTATATATTGTTAACGAGTATTTTTGATAAAAATTTGAGGAAAAACTTTTAGGGTCAATTTTTACAAAATTTTAGCCGAAATCGTGTACAAACCATCATGGTTTTGGCTAAAAACGCGTTCCGAGCCGCTGGCTTAGTTTTGTAAGATTTTTGTCGCCAAGACTCCGTGAAATAACTTTATTCATCTTAACAAATCTCAGCAACATTGGGTTTAAAGAGTTGTTTTTACGAGAATTTGAATCTTGTTTCGATATTCTTAGAAATTAAATCAGAAAAAATTAGAAAAACGATATTAGAAGCGTGAAAAGCCCTCCAATCCTTTTAGTGCTGGAATTATATATTGTTAATGAGTATTTTTGATAACAAATTGAGGAAAAATTTTTCGGGTCAAAATTTGCAAAATTTTAGCAGAAATCGTGTACTACCATCACGGTTTTGGCCAAAAACGGATTCCGGGGCGCCGGCTCAGTTTTGCATGATTTTTGGCGTTAAGACTCCGTCAAATATCTATATTCAGCTAACCATATCTCAAGAACATTGGATTTAAGGATTGGTTTTTACGACCATCTGAATCTTCTTTCGATATAATTAGAAAATTAATTAGAAAAAATAAGAAAAACTATATTAGAAGTGTGAAAAGCATTCCAATCTTTTTAGTGCTGAATTATAAATTGTTAACGAGTATTTTTGATAAAAAAATTGAGGGAAAATTTCTCTAGTCAATTTTTGTAAAATTTTAGCCGAAATCGTGTACTAACCATCATTGTTTTGGCTAAAAACGCGTTCCGGGCGCCAGCTCAGTTTTCATATTTTCATCTTTACGAGCATTTGAATCTTGTTTCCATATACTTAGAAATTAATTTAGAAAAAATAAGAAAAACTATATTAGAAGCGTGAAAAGCCCTCCAATCTTTATAGTGCTCAATTATATATTGTTAACGAGTATTTTTGATAACAAATTGAGGAAAAACTTTTAGGGTCAATTTTTGCAAAATTTTAGCCGAAATCATGTACTAATCATCACTGTTTTGGCTAAAAACGCATTACGGGGCGCCTCGTTAGTTTTGCATGATTTTTGGCGCCAAGACTCCGTGAAATATCTATATTCATCTTAACAAATCTTAGCAACATAGGATTCAAGGATTTGTTTTTACGAGCATCTGAATCTTGTTTCGATATTCTTAGAAATTAAATGAGAAAAAATAAGAAAAACGATATTAGAAGCGTGAAAAACCCTCCAATCTTTTAGTGCTGAATTATATATTGTTAACGAGTATTTTTGATAACAAATTGAGGGAAAAAAATTTGGGTCAAAATTTGCAAAATTTTAGCCGAAATCATGTACTAACTATCACGGTTTTGGCCAAAAACGCATTCCTGGGCGCCGGCTCAGTTTTGTATGATTTTGGCGTCAAGACTCCGTCGAATATCTATATTCATCTAACCATATCTCAGCAACATTGGATTTAAGAATTTGTTTTTACGAGCATCTGAATCTTGTTTCGATATAATTAGAAATTAATAAAAAAAATAAGAAAAATGATATTAGAAGCATGAAAAGCCCTCCAATATTTTTAGTGCTAAATTATATATTGTTAACGAGTATTTTTGATGAAAAATTGAGGAAAAATTTTCGGGTAAATTTTAGCTGAAATCGTGTTCTAACCATCACGATTTTGGCTAAAAACGCATTCAGGGACGCCAGCTCAGTTTTCCATGATTTTTGACGCCAAGATTCCGTGAAATATCTATATTCAACTTAACAAATCACTGCATCATAGGATTTAAGGTGTTGTTTTTACGAGTATCTTAATCGTGTTTCGATATACTTAGAAATTAATTTAGAAAAAATAAGAAAAATTATATTAGAAGCGTGAAAAACCCTCCAATCATTATAGTGCTCAATTATATTTTGTTAACGAATATTTTTTATACCAAATTATGGGAAAACTTTTAGGGTGAATTTTTGCAAAATTTTAGCCGAAATCGTGTACTAACCATCACGGTTTTGGCTAAAAACGCATTTCGGGGCGCCTGCTCAGTTTTGCATGATTTTTGGCGCCAAAACTCCGTGAAATATCTATATTCATTTTAACAAATCTCAACATCATAGGATTTAAGGATTTGTTTTTACGAGCATCTGAATCTTGTTTCGATATTCTTAGAAATTAAATTAGAAAAAATAAGAAAAACGACATTAGAAGCTTGAAAAGCCCTCCAATCGTTTTAGTGCTGAATTATATATTGTTAACGAGCATTTTTGATAACAGATTGAGGAAAAAATTTTCTGGGCAAAATTTTAGCCGAAATCGTGTACAATCATCACGGTTTTGGCCAAAAACGCATTCTGGGGCATCGGCTCAGTTTTGCATGATTTTTGGCGTAAAGACTCCGTCAAATATCTATATTCATCTAACCATATCTCAACAACATTGGATTTAAGGATTTGTTTTTACGACCATCTAAATCTTCTTTCGATATAATTAGAAAATTAATCAGGAAAAAAAAACTATATTAGAAGTGTGAGAAGCATTCTAATCTTGTTCGTGCTGAATTATAAATTGTTAACGAGTATTTTTCATGATAATTTGAGGAAAAATTTCTCGGGTCAATTTTTGTAAAATTTTAGCCGAAATCGTGTACTAACCATCACGGTTTTGGCTAAAAACGCGTTCTGGGGCGCCGGTTCAGTTTTGCATGATTTTTGGCGCCAAGACTCTGTCAAATATCAATATTCATCTTAAAAAATCTCTGCATCATAGGATTTAAGTAGTTGTTTTTACGAGCATCTGAATCTTGTTTTGATATACTTAGAAATTAAATCAGGAAAAAAAAAAACCGATATTAGAAGCGTGAAAAGCCCTCCAATCTTTTTGACGCTGAACTATATATTGTTAACAAGTAATTTTGATAAAAAAATTGAGGAAAAACTTTTCGGGTCAATTTTTGTAAAACGTTAGCCGAAATCGTGTACTAACTATCATGGTTTTGGCTAAAAACGCGTTCCGAGCCGCCGGCTTAGTTTTGCATGATTTTTGGCGCCAAGAGTCCATGAAATAATATTATTCATCTTAACAAATCTCAGCAACATTGTGTTTAAGGAGTTGTTTTTACGAGCATTTGAATCTTGTTTCGATATACTTAGAAATTAATTCAGAAAAAATAAGAAAAACGATATTAGAAGCGTGAAAAGCCCTCCAATCTTTATAGTGCTCAATTATATATTGTTAACGAGTACTTTTTATAAAAAATTGAGGAAAAACTTTTAGTGTCAATTTTTGCAAAATTTTAGCCGAAATCGTGTACTAATAACGGTTTTGGCTAAAAACGCATTCCGGACGCCTGCTCAGTTTTGCATGATTTTTGGTGCCAAGACTCCATGAAATATCTATATTCATTTTAACAAATCTCAGCAATATAGGATTTAAGGATTTGTTTTTACGAGCATCTGAATCTTGTTTCGATATTCTTAGAAATTAAATCAGAAAAAATAAGAAAAACGACATTAGAATCGTGAAAAGCCCTCCAATCGTTTTAGTGCTGAATTATATATTGTTAACGAGTATTTTTGATAACAAATTGAGAAAAAAATTTCGGGTCAAAATTTGCAAAATTTTAGCCGAAATCGTGTAACCATCACGGTTTTGGCCAAAAACGCATTTCTAGGCGCCAACTCAGTTTTGCATGATTTTTGGCGTCAAGACTCCATCAAAAATCTATATTCATCTAACCATATCTCAACAACATTAGATTTAAGGATTTGTTTTTACGACCATCTGAATCTTCTTTCGATATAATTAGAAAATCAATCAGAAAAAATAAGAAAAACTATATTAGAAGTGTGACAGTATTCCAATATTTCTAGCGTTGAATTATATATTATTAAACAGTATTTTTGATGAAAAATTGAGGAAAAATTTCTCGGATCAATTTTTGCAAAATTTTAGCCGAAATCGTGTACTAACCATCACACTTTTGGCTAAAAACGCGTTCCGGGGCGCCAGCTCTGTTTTGTATGATTTTTGGCGCCAAGACTCCGTGAAATATCAATATTCATCTTAACAAATCTCTGGATCATAGGATTTAAGGAGTTGTTTTTACGAGTATCTGAATCTTGTTTCGATATACTTAGAAAATTAATTCAGAAAAAAAATTAAAAAAAAATGAGATTAGAAGCGTGAAAAGCCCATTAATCTTTTTGGCGCTGAACTATATATTGTTAACGAGTATTTTTGATAAACAATTGAGGAAACCTTTTCGGGTCAGTTTTTGCAAAATTTTAGCCGAAATCGTGTACTAACCATCACGGTTTTGGCTAAAAACGCGTTCCGAGCCGCCGGCTTAGTTTTGCATTATTTTTGGCGCCAAGACTTCGTGAAATAACTTTATTCATCTTCCCAAATCTCAGCAACATTGGGTTTAAGGAGTTGTTTTTACGAGCATTTAAATCTTGTTTCGATATACTTAGAAATTAATTCAGAAAAAATAAGAAAAACGATATTAGATGCGTGAAAAGCCCTCCAGTCTTTATAGTGCTCAATTATATATTGTTAACGAGTATTTTTGATAACAAATTGAGGAAAAACTTTTATGGTCAGTTTTTGCAAAATTTTAGCCGAATTCGTGTACTAACCATCACGGTTTTGAAGTTTAAGAAGGAATTAAGAAAGATGAAGTTAAAGAAGGAATTAAGGTTTTTAATGGAGAATAAGAAAATGGTGATAAAAAATTGAGCTTGAAGAAAAGCCAAATTGTTGGCGGTGTGGCTGTTAGTGGGAAAAGAAAGACTTGGAAAAGTGAAAGCTTTGATGGGAACGCAATTCAAATTGCCAAAGGCAAAACTGAGGAACAATTGCTTGTTTCTGTTGATGGAATTAAGAAGAGCCCAATTCGGGTTTTAAGAGGGAGGTATTCTGAGGAACAATGCAAAGATTTGAGCTTGTCCCAGTTAGAAAAGGAAGATCTGAAGGAATCAAGGAGCATAGCAAGTCATTTGATGGAATTGAGAGAAGTCCAGATCTGAATCTGGCGAAAAGAATGAGGGGAATTTAATTCAATTGGGATATGTGGGCTGTGATTGTTCCGTCCGGACGGTCTAATCGGTCGGACCGGTCAAACCATCAACCGGTGGCATGAGCGGTTCAAGCCTCGATTCGGTTACAAAAACCATGAAAAACGCATCCGGGGCGCCTGCTCAGTTTTGCATGATTTTTGGCGCCAAGACTCCATGAAATATCTATATTTATTTTAACAAATTTCAGCAACATAGGATTTAAGGATTTATTTTTACAAGCATCTGAATCTTGTTTCGATATTCTTAGAAATTAAATCAGAAAAAATAAGAAAAATGATATTAGAAGCGTGAAAAGCCCTCCAATCTTTTTAGTGTTGAATTCTATATTGTTAACGAGCATTTTTGATAAAAAAAATTGAGGAAAATTTTTTCGGGTCAAAATTTACAAAATTTAGCCAAAATCATGTACTAACCATCACGGTTTTGGCCAAAAACGCATTCCGGGGCGCCGGCTCAGTTTTGCATGATTTTTGGCGTTAAGACTCCGTCAAATATCTATATTCATCTAACCATATCTCAGCAACATTAGATTTAAGGATTTGTTTTTATGACCATCTGAATCTTCTTTCGAAATAATTAGAAAATTAATCAGAAAAAATAAGAAAAACTATATTAGAAGTGTGGAAAGCATTCTAATCTTTTTTGCGTTGAATTATATATTGCTAAACAGTATTTTTGATAAAAAAAAATTGAGGAAAAATTTCTCGGGTCAAAAATTTTAGCCGAAATCGTGTACTAACCATTACAATTTTGGCTAAAAACGCGTTCTGGGGCGCCGATTCAGTTTTGCATGATTTTTGGCACCAATACTCCGTGAAATATAAATATTCATCTTAACAAATCTCTGTATCATAGGATTTAAGGAGTTGTTTTTACAAGCATCTGAATCTTGTTTCTATATACTTAGAAATTCATTCAGAAAAAATTTTAAAAAAAAACGTTATTAGAAGCGTGAAAAGCCCTCCAATCTTTTTGGCGCTGAACTATATATTGTTAACAAGTAGTTTTGTTAAACAATTGAGGAAAAACTTTTCGGGTCAATTTTTACAAAATTTTAGCCGAAATTGTGTACTAACCATCACGGTTTTGGCTAAAAACGCGTTCTGAGCCACCGGCTTAGTTTTGCATGATTTTTGGCGCCAAGACTCCGTGAAATAACTTTATTCATCTTGCCAAATCTCAGCAACATTGGGTTTAAGGAGTTGTTTTTACGAGCATTTGAATCTTGTTTCGATATACTTAGAAATTAATTCAGAAAAAATTATAAAAACGATATTAGAAGCGTGAAAAGCCCTCCAATCTTTATAGTGCTCAATTATATATTGTTAACGAGTATTTTTTATAAAAAAAATGAGGAAATACTTTTAGGGTCAATTTTTGCAAAATTTTAGCCGAAATCATGTACTAACCATCACGGTTTTGGCTAAAAACGCATTCCAGGGCCCCTGCTCAATTTTGCATGATTTTTGGCGCCAAGACTCCGTGAAATATCTATATTCATCTTAACAAATCTTAGCAACATAGGATTTAAGGATTTGTTTTTACGAGCATCTGAATCTTGTTTCGATATTCTTAGAAATTAAATCAGAAAAAATAAGAAAGACGATATTAGAAGCATGAAAAGCCCTCCAATCTTTTTAGTGCTGAATTATATATTGATAACGATTATTTTTTATAACAAATTGAGGAAAAAATTTCCGTGTCAAAATTTACAAAATTTTAGCCGAAATCGCGGTTTTGGCAAAAAATGCATTCCGGGGCGCCGGCTCAGTTTTGAATGATTTTTGGCGTTAAGACTCCGAATATTTATATTCATCTAACCATATCTCAGCAACATTGGATTTAAGGATTTGTTTTTACGACCATCTGAATCTTCTTTCGATATAACTAGAAAATTAATCAGAAAAAATAAGAAAAACTATATTAGAAGTGTGAAAAGCATTCCAATCTTTTTATTGATGAATTATAAATTGTTAACGAGTATTTTTGATTAAAAAAAATTGAGGAAAAATTTCTCTAGTCAATTTTTGTAAAATTTTAGCCGAAATCGTGTACTAACCATCATGGTTTTGGCTAAAAACGCGTTTCGGGGTGCCGGGTCAGTTTTGCATTATTTTTTACGCCAAGACTCCGTGGAATATCTATATTTATCTAACCAAATCTCATCAACATTGGATTTAAGAATTTGTTTTTACGAGCATTTGAATCTTATTTCGATTTAATAAAAAACTAATTCAGGAAAAGTAAGAAACACGATGTTAGAAGCGTGAAAAGCCCTCCAATCTTTTTGGCATTGAATTATATATTGTTTACGAGTATTTTTGATATAAAAGGGTAAAAAAAAATGCGGAAAATTTTTCGGGTCAATTTTTGTAAAATTTTAGCCGAAATCGTATAGGTCACGGTTTTGGCTAAAAACGCGTTCCGCGGCGCCGGGTCAATTTTGCATTAATTTTGGCGCCAACACTCCCGAGTCTAGACTCAGTTGCAGATTGACCAATGCTCTTTGGGCCCAGTTTGCCCAATTTCGGCCCATTTTGCCCAATTTCGGCCCATTTTGAACCCAAGTTTAGGCCTGCTTGAGGTCTAGTTTGAGGCTTGACTCAGCCTTATAAAGACGCAATTTGGGACCAAATCGAACCCTATTTAGGCCTAAACGCTAAATTTCATGCCAAAATGTGACTATTGATCCAATAAAAGCCCATATAAGCCCAATGCAAGGCCCAACTATCAACATTAATGAAGCACAACTGGACGATAAAAAATGAGAACAATTCCTACTTAAATTGCAGCCATTAGCCCAATAGTAGTCCAATAATACCCCATCTTGAGGCCAAATTAAAGCCGGTTTTGGGCCTAATCGGAATTCCTCCAATAGACAGGACGACATCCATTCTAAGACCAATTATAGCCTAATTCTGGTCCAATCTAAGACCTAAAATTGGCGCAGTTTCAACCCAAACTATAGTCGAAAAAATAGGCTGAATCATTGACAAAGTATTACTCCTACAAATTAGGCCCCAATTGCAGCACAAATTGTGTCCTAAAACAGGCCCAAACATAAATTACCTGAGAATATGTGATGAATATATATATATATATATATGCATATAGAAGTCCCTTGTGTAACACGTAACAGCTCTCTAATACTATCTTCACAAGTCATCACATCAATATGAGAAAAGGAACTTGTAATTAGCTTTCAGGTCACTAAGGGATTAGTAAAATGAAATCTGGACTAACATACACTACTACAAAGTTCAGTTGTGCAAGATGACATTTGGTAATATGTTGCAAAAGCAAAGATTACATTAAAAAGTTGCAAGCATCGGGCTCAGCTGCAAATTAGATCTTAATCTCTCCACCGATATCCACAGTTTGGATTACAGCACACAAAAAACAGAGTCATACCTTCCTCCCCTCTTGCAGTAGCCTGAACAAGATTAGAGAGGCACAATCAAACCACTTATCGTGTCATCAAAAGATCATTCAAATAAAATTCTAGCTGCAAAATTAATTAGGTTATGTTTGGTTCGTGGTATCTTAGTTATCATGTGGGAATGCCATTCCTACCTCTTTCCTAGGAATGCTATTTTAGTGGGAAAGTGTACATTTTTTGTTTTTGTGGGACTCGGATAACCATGTTTGGTTAACGTCAGAATCTGACATTCCCAAGGTATGCAAAGTACAACCTTTGCCCCCAGCTTTCATTCCAAAAATTTGGTAAGGTTAAATAGTTCATAAGATATTAAAATTTGTGGGTATAAGAGGAAAGTCAAGATAAAAATAGTAAAACTTTCCTGCTTTCCCAGGAAAGTTAACTTTCCCACCCTTTTAGGTGGGAATATCATTCCCACCTAAAATTAGATTCTTCCAACCAAACATGGGAAAGTTATTCCCCCTACCCAACTTACCACACTTTCCCACTACAATCCACGAACCAAACGCAACCTTTAAAATATATAAATTTCAAAGAAAAACAAGGGTGCATAAAGGAAGCAAACATCTATTCTAGAGTGAAATCCAAAAGACACAAACCCCCCTTTAGTTTTCAAACACCTTCTTACCCCCCTTGACCATTAATGGTGTTAGTCAAATGTAAATCTTAACACCTATAGCCATTTTTATTATACATAATGCAACTAAAGAATATTTTCATTCTTATTATTTAAGTTGAAAATAATACATAATGCAATTGAATAGTAATTATTTATTAAAAAAGAATAAATTATGAAATTTATTATTTCTAAATACAGCAAACAACAATTTTGATTAAAATTAAATAGTAATATTTTTCAATTGCTCTTGCATTGCATATCTATTTTACTTCATATCATAAATTTCTTAAATAAAAGGAATGGCCATAATCTCAGATCCAAGAACCACATATTGTTCTTGTTCTTGCTCATTTCTTTTTCTTTTCTAGCCCAGAAAAACAAAATCCCTAAATATTTGAGGAAATTGACTATAAATAAAGAATCCATAACAAAATCTCAAGAAAAAACTTGCCTTGGCTAACGAAAATTATAACATTATTTAAAAACATTGGTGAATTAGAATCCAAAAATATGTAATATGTTTTCAGAGAGAATAGGACAGCATATTCATATCAGGAGAGGAAGGAGAGTTAAAGAGAGTGAAAGGAAAAACTAGGACAGGAAGTATTTGGTGACATAGGAAAGCCAAACTGGCACTGTGAAGGGGAACAAAGTGAGAATAAAAAAAATGATATCAAATTGAAAAAAAGAAGAAAATCGAGGCAGTATAAAGAAAAAATTACATAAACAGAAAAAGAAATTTATTTTTAGAAAAAAGAAAACATTAATTCTATTTATTACATGTAATGTGTAGCTAATAGCTTGACCATCAAAACAAATGGTTGAGGGTGGTAAGAGGGTGTTTTGAAATTAGAGGGGTGTTTGTGTCTTTTAGGTATTTTGTGGGGGGGCTGTTGTAATTTGTTTCTACCATCATGTCATTACAAAATCATTCAAATAAAACTCACTGCAAAACCAAATAAATAATATTCAAATTCCGAAGAAAAACAAGGGTGCATAAAAGAAGCAAATATTACCAAAAAAAGAGAGCTAACATCTTTATGTTCTTCCTAGGATAGGATAGGATAGGGTGTAGAAGATAGAATCTACCAAGATGCTACATTCTACTTCCAGATAAAACCAAGGCCACTTATCTTCGTTTACATGTGGCTTACTATAAGGATATCACACAGAAGAGGGGTGGTGGTGGGTAGGTGCAGGGAGGGATGTGGGGAGTAGGACAGGGAACAAAGAGGGAGGTTCAAGGAGGCATTGAAAGGAAGGAATAACTGCTGTGGTGTGATTGTAGATAGCAGCCAAATGTTCTATGTGCTTTTGCCATAAGATCACCAGAAAACTCACAACCACAAGATAATATTATGCTAAACAAACACAATTTGAAAGTTTTTTACTTCTCTTCCATATTCCTTTTTGTTTAAAAAACTTTTCAGCAACTTTCCAACGTGTAACAAATCACATTTCTTCCATAAAATTGAGGATTTATCAAATAACCACTGTGTGTGTAAATTAAAACTTAAGCATGCATGGAAATTGACCTGGAAGAAGACAGCCTCTCCATGTTTGCAATTTGCGCAAATGACAGACTTAGTTCGAGGTAGAGTTGGATCAGCAGCCACATCCTGCAATACCTGAGTACGTTCCCCAGCAGAGTGATGTACCTCATTTCTATACACACAGTTGTCGTCAGCTACCTCCTGCATTTAAAAATAGTAATAACAAATTTACAATGTCAGAAAGAATTAATTGATAAAAAGACGAAAACTCTTATAATCTAAAGACTTATAATTAGATAATATCAACGAATGCAAGCAGCAGCTAAGTGTTCAAAACCCTAAAACTGAGATGCTCAAATGCCCAGAAAGTGTTTTATATGCGAATCAACCAACACTGTCGACAGCCCAAAAACCTTGACAAGAGGGATAACCCTAAACTTTTAACCCTTGTTATTGACTCTATAATCCACAAAAGCAAAAAGAAACACATCTAGAAAACTAGAACTAGAAAGTAAACAGCAGAGTCCAGAACAAAGTAAGGGTTTATGTGGGTTTAACACCGATGTCACCGAATCAAACAAATAATTTAAGTAAAATAAGAAAAACACATCTAATTTTTTCCTTTTTCTAAAGATGCACTAGAAAGGTGGTGCCAAAAAAACGCACTAAAAAAGAAACAGCAAAGTCCAGAACAAAGAGTTAGGGTTTTGTGTGGGTTTAATACCGAATCAAACAACTAATTTAAGAAAAATAAGAAAAAAAAACAGACTGTAGTTCTTAGTTTCAATTATTCAGCTCGGTAAACAAAATAAAGAAGGAAAGAAGAAGAACCTGGTGATCGCAGTTCCGGCAGGCGTACAGGAGAATCTTCTGTTCCCTATCTTCCTTCGGGTAAAGAATGTTGTTGCTTCATCAATCAAACAAACAAAAGATTAAAAAATTAACCCCCAAAATTGATCGCATAAAGGAAAAATGAGAACGAAAGGGAAAATTAAGAAAAAAAAAAAAAAAAAAAAAAAAAAGGGAAATCTGCGAAGAATGTGAATGGAGAACGAACCATTCACGGCAAAATTTCATAGTACTCATCTTGTTCAATTAGGTTTCGAGTGTTTTACAGAGAAAAAGAAAAGAGAAAAATGCAGAAGCTTTTGGATTCTTGAAAATGGCTATTAGCTTCTGCTTTGAGAAATGGGTAAGACGATCGAATGGATCTTTCCAGAAGTGGGTTCTCTTCTCAGTTCTCACCTTCTCGGGCTTTATTTCTTTTCCCTTTATTTATACACATCATAGCCGTATTTTCAATATTGCTTGTTCCGGTTTAAACTTTAAAATGATGATTTTATTTATTTCAAAAAATGCCCCCCCCCCCCCCCCTCGTTTTTTTTTTTCTTTTTTCAATTTTCCTTATTTTATATTCTAAAAAAAAAAGAGAGAATAAAGTGCATGTGCATGTGAATGTGATTTGAACTGAATCTCTCGATTCAATATAAAACATTTCAATTTAGAAATAACTTGTTGGGTACAACATTTTAATTTGATTGATTAGAGATAAACATTACAAAATCGATTCAATTCGAGATAAATAGTCAAATATTGGTTTTGTAACGTTTTGTCCCAATCAACAAAATTAAGACTCTACCCAAATTAAGTTTAAATTGAAACAATTTGGTCTTGAATTGAACAATTAAACTTGAAAAAACTATATATATGTACTACTAAATACTTATTACTTTTTATATATAGCAGTTAGTAGATAGATATACGAAACCTCATCCTCTAGACACAAAAGGCTCAACGGAGTTGAGCATCCATATCTCACTCCAATGGGAAAAAAGAGATCTAATACAAAAAGGCATAGCCTTTAAGTCTTACTTGGTTTAGGCTAATTATTAATATCAATGTTAAGTATAAAGGGGACACTGATTTAGTTACTGAGTTTGGCCAAATTATGATGGTGAGATTAGTATCCAAAAGCAAAATGCTGTGTGATTTGGGCAAAAGGCAACAGTTTAGATTATTAGAAGACAGAACAAAGACATTAACAGACTGTATATATAGCTTTATATATGTAATGCAAATGCAACTAGGTAAAGAAAAAGAGGCTGACCATTCGGGACAGAATTTAAACTTGCTCATGTCTAGAAATATAGTAGCTTCAGAATCTGATAAAGTCCTTCCTCTGAATTTTGAGAGCAGCTTCACTTTCCTTTAGCTATGTTTGGTTGGTTTCACCACTTGTTTGATATGGCAATGAATCAAAACCCAGAAAGTTGCTGCTTTTAAAGGCTCAGAATTCCTCACTGTTTCAGCACTTTTTAGCATGAGATCAGCCAAAAAAGTTGATTGGAGAGAGCTAGATGCTTAAAGAATATGGCCCAAAGGTATTTTCTGACATGTTCTTCACTTTAACACCTAGCAATGAAAGAAAGAAGGTCCCAATGCTGTCATTGCTTCTACACCATTCTTTCAATAGTGCCCAAGCCTAGAAGATATCTAGGAGGAACCTGCTGCTAGTGGCAACCCATTTAACTGAGCCTCCACTAATATATCAACATACACTACACATGCCAAGTACAATACCGAAATCATGGATGCAAAAATTTGAAAGATACATTAACAGTCAGGTAAGCAAAATAAGAGGAATTTCCAAGCTACAATCATCATTTCACAAAAGGAATCCATAAAACATGTCTGGTAATGCAGAACTACGGGGAACTATTGCCTATAATAATGTCATAATAATAAAACATCCTAATGGAGAAGGAAATGGAACAAAAACATCTAGCTAACTTATTTCAGAGGCCTTGATCACCAGCACTTGTAAGACCATACGCTCCAGAGAAAACAACTAGGATGACGCAACAAAGAAGTTCGAGGAGATGTTAGGAATAAATCACGAGACTTAAAACAGGCAAATCAAACATTGAAGAGACACCATGTGTGCTGCCATCTCTATTTCAATGCTTTCTGCTACTCCTGCGACTCTTCCTTCGGCTCTTCCTATCATCAGAATCAGAATCTGAAGCTGAAGCTGACTCTGAATCTGAAGGTGAGTCTGAATCAGAAGATGAGCTATACCTTCTACGCCCACCCTTCTTCTGCTTCTTCTTCCTCCTACGCCTCCTCCTCTCTTCCTCAGAGTCAGATGATGAACTGTAATCTGTACTACTCTCAGCTGAAGAAGAATCTGAGCCTGTAACAGATGAGGCACCACTATCACTATCAGTCTCAAAAACCGAAGCCTCACTGTCACTACCAGAATGAGAACCTGACCGATGCTTCCTTTTGCTTTTTTTAGTCCTACTGTCCTCCTCATTCTTCCTATTGTTGTTGATATCTGGGTTCTCCAAATCATGAGAAGCTGAGAGAAGCTTCATCCTCAATTTGGGGTTCTTAAGTTGCTGGGTACGAGAGGGTCGTGACATGTAGACCCTTTCATTCTTGCATTCATATGTCCAATGTCCTGCTTGAAAACACTTCTGGCATTGTGAAGCACCCATGGTAGTCATTGAAGTCTTGTCTTTCCTTTCACCTAATCTCACCGCCTTCTCAGTGCTCATCAAATACATCTGCCGCTTTGCTTCCCTTTTCTCCTGCCATCTGCTAGGTCCTTCCTCCTTTTGCCCATAATTATTGACATTCCTGGCAGCAGCAGTGGCTGCCCTTTCAGCCTGAGCACGACTAAGGCCTTTTGCAGCACTCAATGCAGCAGCCTTAATTCTTTCAGCTGCAGCCTGGGTCTTTTCGTCTTTATTACTCGACATATTTAGATGCAACAAATACTCAACGTTATGCAGATATATATACTTTACGGCCAATGTAAGATCTACCCAATCAGAAGAAGGTGAAAAAGTCTAATCCAAATTCTCCAGCACCCTGCATTCCGATATCAAATCTGTGTAATTAGATAAAGACTCTATGACCAAAGAATACAAATATGTTTCTTCCTTCTAAAACAATACAACACCTAAATAAATTAAATACAGACTGAAAATTTGGAAACAACATATCTCTCCCAGCAAAGTCTCACCCTAAACCCTAAACTGAAATTTTAATTACCTCAAATCCTAAGCGGTCTGAACGACGACCACAGCCTTGTTTGGCTTCCTTCACCGTATCTGCTGCTGCTCTCTGTTGACGCAAGTTTTCTTGGTTGCCACCGCCTTGCGGTTGCGGATGGTTCTCTTTCAGGTAGCTAGGTTTTAGATCTTTCAGGAAATTTGGGGTGATTTTTGAGAAAATCTAGCTTAAAAAGGAGGGAGAGAGAGTCGAGAGGAACATGTGGCTTGATTTAAAATTGAACAGAGATTCCCAGTATCGGTAGGTGGTCTATGGCAGCAACATCAGTGGTCACCGGTTCTGGTCAGGCAAAAAGCCGTTGGTTTTGTTGAGAGTTTGGGGAAAAAGGAGCTAAGGCGGTTGAAGAAAGAAATTCACCTTATGTATGGTGAGGGTGATTTTGGTTACTTTACCATCATTGAAAAGATCTCACCGCGGGTCATCAAGTTAGGACCCGAATCAATATGGATTTGGTTTTATGTTTTTTTTAAAAAAAAAAATCGATTTCAAATTAATCAAGACGTAATTTGAGGCTTAGTAAACAAATAACCAGAATATTCTCAACCCTAAATTTATCGAAACTCAATACAATAATAGAATAACAATAATTTGAGATTTGATAAACAAATAAGGCTTAGTAAACAAATAACCAGAATATTCTCAACCCTAAATTTATCGAAACTCAATACAATAATAGAATAACAATAATTTGAGATTTGATAAACAAATAACCATAAACTTCTCAACCCTAATTTTAAATTAATCGATAGCTTATACTAATATATGACAATAAAATAACAATCAAGGCTCAATTAGTCGCTCAATGATACTATCGATGTCAATGTATTCGTTACCAACTCAATGTTATTAGTTGTGTATTCCATATGATACCAGCTCGAAATATTATCAATATGAGTTGCTCAATGATACTACCAATGTCAATGTATTCATTACAGACTCAATGTTACTGGTGTGCATTCCATGTGATATCAACTCGATAGATTATCAATATACATTCCACAAGATACCAACCCAATGTTATATATAAATCAGTATCAAACTATCAATGTATCTACCCCGTATGATACTAGCTCAATAGATTATCGGTATGTGTTCCGTTGATACCAACTCAATGCTAACTATCGGTATCAAACTTTCAGTGTATCTATCGAATACTCTAATTAATTGGTTAAATGCTCCAAAATAGATGAAATGATATGATAAAATAGTAAATAAATAAACATTTCTTCAATTCTAGTACAAATTTCAATTTCGGAGAAATTCAAAACTGTGAAGTGTTAGAAATATTACATAAAGGATTCTTTTAATACAAATTAATGCATGATCATTATGTTACATAGTAGTCATATCTATAGGATGTTATTATGAAAATTACTTTACTTTTAAAAAATAAAATAAGCTAAATTGTTTAAATTGTTATAGGATGTTACCCTTCTCATATTTGAATGAATAAGTTTATGGATGAATAATAATCAAATAGATGTCTGGCCAAAAAAAATTCAAATAGATTATGAACCATATATTAAACGAAATTGGAAAATTATCACAAAACAAAAACAAAAACATCGGGCATGCATGCTCAACTTAGGTGCTAAGGCCAAATCCTTTGTACTTCTGTCGAATGCTGAAGTAATGATAGTTTAGACAACCTCAGCAAAGAACATCCTTAATTATAACTGGAAAAACCAATTAAAATACTAAAAAGTAAAAACTTAAAGAGTCTAGACATGAAGGAAGGCTGCATGCATTGCAATTGCATATCTCCAGAGTAGTTGATCGAAGTTAGAATATTCCGGTGAGAAGATTCGCAGCAGTTGAAATAGCAGCTCCGGTGATGGCACATTGCATAACATGCTCTTGGGTAGTTCCCTCAGCTGTTAGACCCAATGCCATTCCTGTAATTGCTCCAGCCACCGCACTGCTTTTCTGCAACATTATATAATTTTGGCCAACATTATTATTAATATTATTAGTGTCAAAACAAACATATATATACATATATTCATATTATATCAGTGCCTAGCAGTGAAATTAAATCTTACCCAATCATGAGACCCGCGACGAGCCTCTTTTAGGCCATATGTGAGACTTGAATATAATCCTGCTGCTACCCCTGTTTCAATTCAATGAAATATAATTTTTCCCTCATCATGAAATTAAAATTCAACCCAAGAGAATTGAGAAACCAATAAGCTAATATTGCATCCGATCCAAACTTACCCCACTGTACAGACTCTTTTCCAGCCCTCTTCACCTGTAAAACAATTTGAAACAACTAATTATTCAACAATTTGGAAAAGAAAAGACACCAAAAAGAATAAGGCATATTATATATTGTTTTATGGCTAAATATACAATACACCGTCAATGGAGTTTAACAGACTACACATGCAGGTCTTGAAGGGTGAGATGTGTCCACTATGGATTAAATTGAAATATTTAAAACTTGATTAATTAAAAAAAATAGACATGTGTCAACTCCACACCCCGTTTGTGGAGTCCAAAATTCACACTGCCGGTGTATCAAATAATTATTACCCTTTACTTGTTTTATATAGCTACTTTATATAAACCAGAAATTACTACTCACTCACCATTGCTTCAAGAGACTTTTGATTGGTTTCCCCTGCAAATGCAATCCACAGAAAGCAAGTTATATATAATAATAAACGACTCAAAAATATAGAAATGGCCAAATAAACAAAACAATATAAGTAACATATACAAATTAACTCCCAATCTTGTAACAATCTAACTTTAGACTTAAGTGTGTGTTGAACAATATTGCATGAGACAAGACATTAGAACAAAAAATGTTGTGTTGAGAATTATAGAAACAAAACAAAAGGTAAGGGTATATATATATACCGCTGAGGCGAGGCATACGGTGTTTCTTGGCACCTGTAAGACCAGTTTCCGTTCCTGCACCTAAAAAACAAGCCGATATAGTATATATATGGATTCAATTCAATATCCCATAAATAAATTAATTCCACTTGAAAATGAATGAAATTTGTAGAAATATTATATATAGTGCATGCCTTCGATGGCTATACAACAAGCATCCCTAGCCACAGCCTGAACTGCTCCAATCTGTTTGATCACCATGCATCAAATTATTAACATTTCCAGCTTAATTTTATATATTGCTCTCAGCAATTAATGATGTTGGGAAAAGAAGAAGAAGAAGAAGAAGACTTACGCCGGCAGCTTTAACAAAGCTCTCAGCAATGCGGTTGAGGAGAGGGTGTCCAAAGTCGAAGAAGCATCCATTGTCAAAGCTACGCCACTCATCCAACAACGACCTTGTTTCCAAGTTACTCTTAGTAGTGATCATTTTGATTTCCTTTCTGGGTTTTGAGTTAACTTCTCAGTTTTCTTCTTTCTTCTTTTTTTCGGGATTTGCCCAAGTTGGTTTAAACTAGTGCACAAGCAGATATTGTAGGAGTTGTGAACAAGAGAAAGTCAAGACAGGACACGTGTTTCCCAGGCCTTACGTGTCTCCTGCTTGGAACCAGATTTGCTGACTTCGTGGCGATTCTTCGCTTTTATATTTTCGCCACGTATCTTTTAGTCGGTACCAGGTCAAAATAAATTAACCCGGCCCAAGCCAAGTTTGCTCATGATCACGGGACCAAGTCTACAACTACTTCATTATCCCATCCAAATTTGATAAAGATTATGGTGTTGTAAAATTTAAGGTATTAACATCCCTTAATTAATTTTGTATTTTTAATATTAAAAACTAATCTTAAAGGACACACATGTCAACTCTTAAATCTTGTATGTATAATCTCTTAAATCCGGTATCCTACATGTATAATCTCTTAAATCCGGTGTATAATCTGTTAAACTACTCGAGCTTCCTCTCATTTGGAATGAGAGTTCAACATTGAAGTTACTACATAAGGAATTCATACCGAAAACAAATGATTGGTCAAGATAAATATTGATCTCTATTCCAATTAAGGTAGGATGACAGAGGAGAGAACAAATTGAAGAATGAGATATGAGTTTTGAAATTAATTTGGATTTGATGATTTTAATCAAGAAAACACTTGGAAAGTGAAGTTGCGTTATAGCAAGTTCTAATTTACAAGTGGTCTATAAATGAGGTCTCAGCTACAATCAAGAAAATTTGGCCTACTACCCAACATATCCTAAACCCTCCTCTTCTTTCATCTCTCTATAACAGCCACACCCACCACAAAACTGAACAATAAAAAAGGCAACACTATGCAGGGCAAATATTACTGCCCTTTCTATCACTTGGTTCGCAAAGCTAAATAGGACAAGAATAGAACAAAAAGAACCAAAGGGAGAAAAGAAAAGAAAAGAAATTAGAAAAAAAGGTAAAATGTTTTACATAAGCAACAGTTGCGCGGCTCAAAGCAGAAAGTCCTAAGCTCAGCTCAAAGCATTCAAATGGCCTGGTAGACACTGGGCTGCATCGTGAGAACATACTTCTTCTTCCTGCCCTCAGGTGCACTATACAGGATCATCCCCTCCGATAAACGATTCAGAATTCCATGCTCATCCGCTTTTTATCCATTTGCAGTCAACTCTTTCTTTGGTAGCCGAAGACTGTTTTTGGTCACCAAGGCCATCCTTGGGTCGAATAAAACAAATAAGAAAACAAGTTACCCCTTCAAGCACAATGATTCTGTGAAAGTAATAACTTAGGATCCATTTACAGCCATTTCAGGTGAGGATTTAGGTGGTATCAACGGACAGTCGTCTCCACTTAATTGTCTGTTGTCTGCGGGGCTATGCAAGCAATCTGAACAGCTTCTAGGAGACGATTCCTTCTCTCTATGTTTATCCTCTTCTGAACCACTATTGTTATCAGAACTTCTGGGACTGCCAGATTCCTTCTCTTTCTCTAGGTGATTTTCCTCACTTGAGCCTTTGTTCCCTTCCGCTGATCGAGTAGACAAATGCATGGCATTAGCAGTTTTCTTACTGGGCAGGACTGCCTGGCTTAGTGTTGAACACAAAGCCGCAAATACACTACTATCTCTTGATTTAGAGCTTTTACCCAAACGCTGCTTCTTAGCTACCTCAGGCTCCTTATCCTTAGAAGCCAACTTACGCTTCAACCTAAGGGACTCCATGGTTCCTTCATCCTCCTCCAAAGTTTCAGTCTGCTTCCTAGGAGGCGGTCTGTAGTCTTCATCATCCTCATCATCATCATAGTCAACAAGCCCGCCAGATCTTGGGCTACAAGATTTATATTGAATACATAATATATGAAACCCATATACACTATAAACTGTTGTTAGTAATCAATCATTTAATGAGCCGATAAAATACCTCAATGATGAGTAGCTTGCAGCAACTCCATTGGACAAAACAGGTTGAGATTGTACTTTCTGCGAATGAGATGCAGATGCTGTATCTTCTTCATCACTGCTTACACGTACACATTCATTCAGTCACCAGAGGAAATAGTGCAGAGAAAAAGAGTCAATTCATCTGTTGATGAAAGCATACCTGTCCTCGTTGAAATAGTCTTCCTCTTCTTTCTCCAGTGCACGCTCATCAATTCTTTTTCTCGGGTCATGTGCATTAACATTCGTTTTTGATCCACAATTTTCCAAGCACTGCAAACAGACAAGTTACAGTCTAAAAGAAGCTCTAGATCTAAGATTTCCAGCAATAAACTTAGGAACGGGAATACCTGCTCATATTTAACTTTCAAAGAGAGAATGGAAGGTAAATACTCGAATGAAATCAGCTGATTCCAAAATGAATCAACTATATATTTAAGCAATACTTTGAGGTTTTCCTGCATGAAACATAGTTATTAGCAGACAGTCTTCCAAACACGTCTAAGATCCAAACATAAGAGAGAAACGATAAGAACCTTCCGGATATATTCAAAAAGTTCCAAGACTGCAGAGTTCAGCAGATTGTAACGATTTCCATTCGCAACAAAAGCATCTATAACTGGTTTGAGAAGGTTGTTCTTCACAAAATGATTTATCAGATGCTCATCCTGCAAGATGAAAGCTTAATTTAACTAGTCAAAAACATGCGACAGCCTCAACCAACTTGTCAATTTTACCAGCCACAAAAAGATTAATGCAGAAAGTTTAGAGATAAGAAAAATCATGACATTATTACAAATGTGAGAAGAAGAAGAATATACCCACACACAGACACAAAAAATCACAATTATAATCTCATACCCATTACAGTTAGGAAGCCATGGTGCAAACAAACATATGCATAACAACTCAATCATCTCAAATGAATTCCATTTACATCTTCAATGCTATTTCAGATTCTAAAGATGTCATCAATATTGGGTGCAGTGCTGAGTATTTTACTCTCATGCGATATGATCTTTATTCTAAAGCTAAAAATGAATCAACTTACATGACGAGAGAGAATGGTCCGGACAAAGCGAACAGCAGCAACTACCAGATACTTTTCCCTTCTCCATGTCAGTAACAAAACTTTGTCTATAACATTGTTAAGGAGAAAATTACACCTGCAAACAACAAAGAAAAGCCAGTTTAACATCTTAAATTAATAAGCCCAAAATTTACAAGATGAATACGTAACAAGTATCCAAAAGTTTACTTTATTCTATAAGGATGGTGAACTACACAAAAGCACAGCAATTCACATATGTTTGACAGAATTTCAGGCTTTGTGCTGTTTTGACTTTCAACTCTTCCTGCATTGCTTGCTGATTTACCAGTAGACCGGTCAGCGTCATCAGATGGACATGCTGATATTATGACATCAATTAACTGGCCCAAATGCTTCTCATAGAAAATATCAATAATTGTATCTCTCTGCAGCAGAAACAATATAAGGTCAAGCACTTAATGGCATAGTCCACACTTCGGATTACTTAGAAAAAAGGGATCTAGGAATTAAATCGGCATGGAAAAAGGAAATTAAATCTTACATGAAAGTTTAGTGACAATTTTCCAAAAATCACCAGACAAATATAATAAAAACACAAATCAACATCCAACATTCTTACAAGTTACACCTGCATAGATAAACTCAACACTGTTGTGGACTCCAAATTTAAAGATAACACAAATATGAGGTATGAAATAGCATGACAATCAATCAATGTTCTGCCAGTGATCAATAGAGTAACAACCTCTTAGTGACCTTCAATGCACAAAGGATCAACACAAGCAGGCCCTTCTGAAGTTTGATTGGACTTCTAATATAGACCCAAAAAATATATGACCTTAAACCATTGAGAATATAAGAAAAGAATCCATGTAACCTTGCCCCAATCATTTTGCAATTTGAACTGAGAGTGAGTCTAGAAAATTTCTCATCTACCAAAATATAAGACTTGCGCACAGAAATCAAGAGTATAAAGGCAGGCACCTGAGCTCCAGACAATGTGAATGAATCCAGTAAACTACGAAGAATTTCCAGAAACTGGCAGTGCATATCGTCCCCAAAATCTGTTATCATCCCCTTAACCTGCAAGCAATTTAAAATTTATTACGTATTCTATTTCTCGCTCCATATATACAGACACATATACCATAATGAGTGAATCTGTGAATTACGGTCATCCAATTCTTGTGTTTCCACACAATCATCAAATCAAAATACCAACAGACTCAAATGATGCATACCAAAAGTCCTAAAAGCGGAATTCCTTCCTGGCGAACAACGTAAGAACGCAGTAGATTTGGATCCTGATTCAAGAACAGTATGAGAATGTCTGTCCTGCATCCATTATACAGATATATTGTCAGGACTCGATAATTAGGAAATGAAAATTTCACAAGCAAAACAAGAAGAAAAGGCATATTAAAGAGAGAAACTACATATGCCACTATTACCCAGTTAGTACAAGCTTTTTATCTTGACTCTGTAGAGCATCAGTGAGAATGTCAAAGATACCTTCATTCATAAGATCCCTAAAATGATTGAAAAAATGGACAAATTAGCCATAGACATTGAATTAACTTTTCAGAAGATAATTCTGGAGAAGTAGTAACTTTCAAAACCAATATAGCAAAAATGAAAGCAACGCCAATACCAGATGTCTAACTTGAAGAGAAGCATACCTAAATAGTCGAAGCTGCTGCACCATCTGCAGGCTCTTGCTTAAACTACAAAATTCAAGCAGGAAATATACCTATAGAAAAATAAAGCTGACAGGATTAATGCAGACACAAACAAATCCGTGCGATGAGCCACTATGGAAATGTTCCAACATGATCATGAAACTGGTATTAAGAATGAATGTGAACCCCTGAATGAAAAAAATATATTTCTCAGGCCTAAACATCGCACTTTTACGTCACCTAAGTCAAGACCTTTCATAACCCAATCACACTAGCATCTAAAAGAAATCCAAGAAGATACGAAACAGATCAACTCAGAACAATTACAAGCAACGGAGGGCTAAGCATACTTAATTTCAATGAAGTTTGATCTGCCTCCAAAGCTCTGCCGCTCAAAACAATTGATATCACAGTAATCGAAGCAAATTTCATAACCGAATGAAAAATAATATTAAAATGCTTCACTTCAGTTTCAACAATTACCAAATTTTTCTTCGATTCAGCAGATGTTGTGGGTGATCTCAACCTTGCAAACAATTCCTGAATAAAGGTGCTGTCATCCTTCAACAAAGAAATAACCTAGAACAAAATACTGCTGTTAGTGCGAAAGTAACATAAGGCCAACTATATATATAACAACGTACACTAAAAACCTTACAATAGCATTATTTGAATGAATTATAGAATTGAGACTGGCAACTGTTGCTTCATCCAATACTCTAGCCAAAACAACATCCTGAAAGAAGCAAACCAAGGCAAGAATTACACAACTAAAACCATAACCTGCAGTTGTAAGTCAAGCATTTAAGATGCATACCTTCAGATAACCAACTCGGTATGTCTGGTGTATTTTCGATAGGACCATGGGATTTTTAATCGGAATGGCCTGTAAGAAATGATTATCATGAAATGAACTCTGTTTTACAAGTAAAGCTGCTTAATTGCTTTCTCCTGCTCTAACCTCCCTCTAGAACCCAGTCTATACCTCCACATTAATCAATTGGAACCATTTAAGAATATATTACCTCCTTAAAAACAACATGTTCTTTCAGAAAATTTCGATATTGTTGGACCTGAGGAACATCGGGATCATCTGCAAACCATAGGAGAAGTAACTATCTTACAGAAAATGATATCTAACGAGCAAACTATATTAATTCTTGACATCCAGACGGGAATATACCATAAGAAAATAAGTAGAAAATCCAGAATGGAACAGAATATAGTGCATTAGATAGTTCACAGCCCAATATGAAGCTAAGGAAAATAAGCAATTTTAAGGCGATAAGAAGGAAAACAGATTCAAGCCAATGAACTATGTATTGCTCCACCTAAAAACTTCATATATAGAATTTTTTTTCTCATATAATCAATCGCTAGAAAAACAGACATTTACTCCTCAATAAAGATATAAAAGTACACATTACGCCTAATTGCAAAGATTTACGACTGTCTTGGCAATTTTGTGCAAGTTTTAGAATATGAAACTATAACGTAAAGCTAACACTCAAGTTTTTGGATATTAAGTCATACTTTAGAAGTTGAACTGAATGCATAGCAACAAAAACATTCAACACACCAGAATAGTAAGTAACAATAAATATGTGAACGAACAGCAATAGAACTTACATTCAAGGGAACCAATAATATCCATGATTAGTTCATCACCAAATATTTTCTCGAAAATTTGAGGACTATTGAGCAAAACTGCGAAAGCAACCAGAAACATAAATCACAAATCCCACTAATAACCTGTAAAATACAAACATGTCTTAACTAAGAAATAAGAGCATCCAAGTTCAGAAAAGAACTAACTTATCCCCTTGATTATTTTAAATATCATGTGAAGACCATCTATATTTTCCAAGTCTTCACATATTCTGAACAAATCCATCAGCTTCTGGAAGAAATCTTGCTGCATTAAGATCACAACTCAATTTTAGCAAGGTCTACTAACATAGATGCAAAACACGAGAAAGATCCATTAAGACTGTGAAGTTGAAACGAAAACAACAGCAAAGAGACCAAGAAATCAAACAATAAAGGCATGACATTGCACGGACAATGTAAGATAGAATATCACACACTTATTACATGGTGGAAAAAGATGTTTAATCTCTCTCCATACAAGATAGAATATCAACAAGATAAGATAATCTCAGAAATATAGGAAATTAGACGATGAATCAGTACATAAACAGCAAGGATGATAAGTTAATATGACGATATACAAACTTCAACAAGAGATACATCACTGATAGTTAATTACAGATGCTAAACTATATAGCATCTAGATATAAAAGAAATTAACAAACAGAACAGGAGCATCATCAGGACTTAAGAGAAACATACATCATTCAATATAAGTTCTGTCAGCCGCATCTGATCAGCAAGGCCACTCTCGGTCACAGTCTGCAGGAGAAAATTGATCAAGTTAATGAATAAGCATATATACAGGCAGGTCTAAACAGAATAAATTTAGGGCTAATTGCTCATTAAAGGGCTCAACGCTTGCGAAAATGATCAATATGGCCTATCGTTCAAAAAAGCTCAAATCAGGGCCCAACATTGCAAAATCGGCTCAATTAAGGGCCTGCCATCAATTTCATAGGCTTAATCAAGAGCTCATATCAGGGTTTAACGTTGATGGCAGGCCCTTAATTGAGCCAATTTTGCAACGTTGGGCCTTGATTTGAGGTTTATTTAACAATAGGTACTAAATTGAGCATTTCACAAACATTGGATCCTTATTTGAACATTTAGCCTAAATTTAGAGAAGCTTTCCAAGAAAGTTGAGCAAAGTAAAGGTCCTGAAACTGACTCTGACAGACATTATACAGAAGCTAAATAAAATAGTCAACTAATTCTTTTTACAAAATAATTATAAGAGAAGCTCAACTACAGATGATCAAGCCACATGTGAGAACATAAAAAAACCACTAAATATACAAACAAGAAAATAAATAAAAATGATCCAGAGGAAAAATTATAAGTGAACATGTCCAGTACTCTTGCAAAGAAAAACAAAACATTACAGCAAGTAACAAAACTGAACCTAAATAGACTGCAATCAAGAGGCGGGGATAATTCATAACCTTAAGTATTATGGGAAGAGTGGAAAGTTCAACAGCTGGCAACTCCCTCAACTCACTGTTCATGGAGTGAAATGTCTCATCTGCAGTAAACATATCATGATTCATGACAATGCTTCAAAATTGGACAATAATAAATTTGATAAAGTGTTCTACTGTACTATAAAATACATTGCACACATTTGCAGAAAACTATCTTCTATGCATCAAATGAAGAAGATGATGGCCGCTCAACAAACAAAGCCCATGTAATTAAGATCTTCCTACCACAATGGTAGACACAGACATTATCTATTTCACCAAAAAAATTTGCTAAGAGTTTCATCTTTTCATGTTTGTTTGGGCAAGACTCACTGAGAGAGATAAACCATTTTACAGGGATTATACATAGATTTAAGTAAAGAATCAACTAACATCAAAAGGATTTCAAAAATACTTACTGTTAAGAGAATTGAAATGAAGATTTCTTTGCACATTACAGATGTGGTCCCTGCATCAAAAAACGAAGGGGGTAGAAAGGGGAACAGAAGGAGGTTCAGGTCATAAACTTTCAACCTAAAGAACAGTAAGGGAAGCAGAATTGAGATCAAGATGAGGAACGAATAAAAATAAATGAAACATTTATAAACACTGTTTACCATATATAAGAGCATCCTGTGTTCTCTTGAAAACTTAGTGCTAATTCTGTAGAGTACTCTGAGTCTCTCCATGATATGATCGTATCTGAACATAATGCACAGATCATTCAATCAAACTGAAATTTCACAATTGACAAACATCCATTTAAGAACATCATATTGGCTAGTATCAGCCAAGGAAAAAAAATACCTTCTTGCTTTCTGTAAATATCATCAGGGCTGATGCGGTGCAAAAGCAATGTCTCATTGTCTTCTTCATCAAAAACAAACAAAGCCAGCTCTTCTGATCTCTGAATGATGACAATTTCGTTAACTTAAAAAGAATTTCTCATTTTCAGCTAAATTATTTATTTTCAAAAAAATAAATTTATTGATCCAGACTAAAAAAATAAAACCGGATAAAGATTTGAACAGACCTCCAAATAATCAACAGTGACATGCCCAGTTCCTTGATCATCCCATTTACCATCCTCATTCAAGCGGTAGACCTTTACTCGCTGAATTTATACATAGATGATTTGACCAAAAAGGAGAGAAGAGTTACTAAGCATTCATAAACCTCACGCAAAAACTTCATATAACAATACGGGCTGAAAATGGGTTATTCTATTGCACTAAACAATGATTCATCGTGGTAATGCATAGTGGCAACATGAGGTTATACATCAACCCTCCCAGTCATAACAAGAAAAAAATTCTATGACCTCCCCGACCCCCACCCTAAACATGTATATAGAAGTTTACTCCAAATTCCAGCTGGTTATAATAGAGTTCAATCCGCAACATGGTAATCATCAATTTTAACTCTTTATATGCTCCCTATTTCCAACTGAAGATGTTTTAATAAATGATGCTGCTCACAGATAAGTAAGCCGCGGAACAACACCATTACCATAATACAGAAATTTCTAGCAAGCATTAAGAAATAAGATCATACTTCCAAAGCCTCTTGGGGAAAAACATACATGGTATCCAAACAAAACATATTTGAAATACGATGAAAAGATCAAAGAAAGGATAGATTGCATGTTACTAATGATGACACTCAAAATAATAAGTTATTCAAAAGGGTTCATAAGTATATTAGCCATTTCAGCATCACATGCCGGTAAATCAATTAAAGGTTGTAAATTTACAGACCATGATGCTTCAAAATAAAACAACAATCAAATTTGACAATATATTTTCTCTCAGAAAAGGGGATCATGTAATCTACAATGTATTAATATTGCAAAACAGGCTGAGATCCCAGTGAACTAGTACCCTCACCAAATAAGCATGATATCAGGTGAAATGACTAACTACTGACTTCAAACTTGACAGTTCATACTTCATATTAATGTCTCCTTCGAGATCAACTAAACATAGACTCCCAGCTAGAATGAATCATAATTTATCATAAGCTTGTAGTAAACCTCTTCCTTGTCCATTTATTAGTAGTAAATTGGTTGCTGATAAGAATACACCCTAACTAAAAGGCCTTGCAATACCTTTATCATAAAACCCAATCAAATAAACTGCCATGAGAAAAAATTTTGCTAACTTCAGAATCAATTTACCTAACCACCCAGAAAGAAGTACATAATAAAACTAATTAAAGCTAATTTAAGTTCATCACATACTTCAAAAGAAAACCTAAGGCTGGCAAGTTTCAATAATAACACTATATATGAAGCAGGTAGAAATGAGCTGCACCTTTACCAACCAAGTCAAAACAAATTTAAACTAATCGAAGACTAAGAACTTCACTAACTCTATGAATTCCCTTCACTTCTCAATAATAAAAACACCAAAAATTAATACTTAACTAACCCTGGATGCGAAAATACGAGTGATTCTAGGGCCGAATAACGAGGCTTCCATAAAAGAGCGAGAGAATAAACTAACCTGCATCGAATTGGCGTTGGTTTGAGATTTCTCTTGAGCGCCCATAGCAACTTCTCGCTCCCCGATTCAAAAATTTCAAATCCCAAATAACCACGAAGAATCGTTAGAGATTGAAAAATCGAAGTTGAATTGAGAGATTTGGGGGACCTCGAATTAGGGTTTTTGGGAAACGAGAAGAGAGAGAAAGCGCGGGCTCTCTGAAATATTAGGCGGGAGAGATTAAAGGTTCCTTTCGGAAGGGATCAATTGAAAACCCTAACCGCCATTAACGAAGCAGAATAAACCTTCGTTTCTCTCTCTCTCTCCTTTCTTTTTTTTTTTCTATTCTATTTTCTGCACAAGTGCCTGTCTCTCCCCGACCTTCGATAAGTGAAAGAAAAGAGAAAATAAAAAAGAAAAGCGATCAAAAAAAATTTTAAGAAAAAACTAATGTCAGCAGATGTAAGAAATGAAATTTAGTTAAAGGGCTTGGTTTTGGATGAATTTACGGTTTCGTCATTTCACCTTCGAGTCTTTGCTCATATCCACGCGCCTTATTTCCGCCATCCAATCAAAGTGCACAGAGATTCCCTTTAGCACGTGCTTTTTCGCCACCCAACCATAAACGTACACGTGGTACAGCAGCACGAAAGATAAACACAATTGGGTCGGTAATTCTAGTAACCTCACCTGCTTAAGTCAGGTTATGCCATGTGGAGGCTTTTGATTGGGTGTTTTCGGTACGGTTACACTGGTGGGAGGAGGACTAAGGATTAGGGAAAGGGAGCTTAAGGATCTTTTGGAATTTCAAAGGGGTGCAGTTGCAGAAGAGGGCTGCTCCTACTCCCTTGCTTTGTCGCCTATTATTGGACTCCTCACTCGTGAATTGTACAGAAATGGATGAATGGTACAGTAGGGAACTTTAGGTGGGCAGGAGTGGAAATTGGCAAATCATCATATTCTCATGATTGTGTGGATATACTTACCTGTGTTGCTCGTGTGGGTTTTAGTTAATTTTGTAATCCTAATAATAAGCTTTTGCTAAGAAATTTAATTTTTTATTTGAACAATGGGATGGATAATGAAATGAAATGATGTGATGACCAAGTTTTTGGGTAGTCATCCAATCGTGTCATGTATACTTATATAGCATAATTAAGAATAAGAGCTTTGAGAATTCCCTATTTTGCTGACTTGAATAAGCATTTTGACAATAAATGCAACCCACTTTGGACTATCATTTAATGGATAGTTATTTCTTGGAACAAATTGACAGTTTTATTTTTATTTGGCTTATTAGTCTTTTTATCCTCTAAACTATTACTCCATCCGTCTCATATTATCTGTCCATTTTGGGTCAAACTAATCATACATTTGACTTTTAATTACAAAAAATATATATACAATCAAATTTCCGAAAAATATGTTTTGAAAAGTTTAAAACTTAACTTAATCAAAACATAATTTTTTAAAATTTATTTTTATATAATTTTTTTTATAATTAAAGTTCAAAGTTAGGAAACTTTGATCCAAAAGGGACAGATAATATGGGACGGAGGGAGTATATTAAAGATGTTTTACTCTCTAAACTTCATTTAAGGACATTTCGCCCTCGGAATTTTAAAATTCAAGATGGTTAAACTTCTCAAATTCAGAATATTTTATATATATAGATTAATAAATCGTCATGAATTTAAAAAGTTTATAGGGCAAATTGTTTGTAACCTCATAATTTAGTGGACAAAGATGCTAATAAGACGTTTTTATATTAGCAATATCTTTTATTTTGTAACCTCTGTAGTTTCGTGATCTCCTCTAACTTTCTCCTTTTCCCATTGGTGCATTGTTCATTTACATGATGATTTATTCTTATCTTACAACTGTTTTTCCCTCTCAATTACTTTCTTATCATTACCAGTACTATTTTTACTAATCAAGCTATATGAATAGCCGTCCAATTAGTATTTGCATAATGCGAATGCACTTACTAACTCAAGCAAAGGAAATTCGACTCTAACTCAAAATTCAGCATGGTAACAAGCAAATCTATTCGAAGAGTAACTAATTTGATGAGGTCTGCGAAACCAATATTTATCATAGTGGTAACTGGTAAGAATGCTTTGATGCCAAACTGATTAAATGATTGCTAACTACATGGTCCACGTGCATGGTGTATATGAACTGGTAATAGTAGCGTTGATTGCAAGTTATTAAATGAAAATTGGTCATACAAGACTAAAGAAATACAAAGTTATATGGTAATTATATTGTATTATGTACAGATCGATCTAGTCACCATCTTTGAAATTAATATGTGATACCAACAAATGATGATTGGTTGAAGTGGTAAACAGCCTCCATCTCATCCAATGATGAGAATATACAAATTCGATCTCCGAAAACGCATTTATTAGGAGGGGTTTAATCTTTACACTCCCAACCAGAAAAAGATTAGTCTTCAAACCCAAATAGCTTGGGAATACCCCTGATCAAACAAAAAATATATGACACTAATATTACTCAATAAATATGCATATAAGCACGTCAATACAATTTGGTTATTTAGTGAAAGGTAAATAAACAACACACCAAGTTAGATTGCATGTAATTTCTTCGACACATACTAATAATCAAACTAATTTGATAGTTTTTTTTTGGCACCAAAATTAATTTTATAGTTTAGTATTTTGATTAAATTAGATGTAAATGAACCAATAAAAGTAGGAACTAATTTTATATACATAATCCATTTTACACATTAATTAATTAATTTATTTTCTAGGTCAACAACAATATGGACATGCCCGTATGCATAAATAGTTCGTACATAAATCTAATTAATATGCCAATATTTCCTATATTGTATTGTAATACTATTTATATTCACCAATCAAATTATCATGACAAACCTAATTTTAAAAGACAAATCAACATGATTAACTAGTTGTAACATGATAAGGAAGTTCGTGTGTACTACGTACAAAGCAAAAAACTTCTACTATTTTTTTTTTTTTTTTTTTCTGATGACTCTTTTACGTAATTTGACTAAGCACGGCAGGGGCTGAAAATTCAAATCTAATAAAATCCCCGAAATTGCAAATCATAAATTTACCGCCCAATAAATCAAAATGGCGGAAAATCAAATCGATTCACTTTTATCCAAGACAAACAAGATTTCTCTTGGACTAAACTAAAGAAAAGGAGAGCAAAACACGCGCCACGCAAGCGAGCGCACCTTAGAAAAAATGTTGGGACAACTAACAAACAAAGGGGTAATATCCATCCATGATCCTTAATATTTTATTTTACTTTCATCTTAATCCCTTACCTTTGAATTGTTTCATTCAAAGCCTTAACCTTTCGAAGTACTACTTAGTTCTATATTTTTTTTGTTATATAGAATAGCTGTCTAATTAGTAAATAATTAAGAATTACATCCATCTCTCAAAAAATTAAGAAAGACATCCAGATTCTAGTTTCATAGACTTTTCTTGGTAGAGGATATATAAGTTCAAAAAATCCCTAAATAAAAATTCAATAATTCATAAAGGAATTGGTGACTTACTTACCTTGACTTTGAGAGTGAGATAAGACTATTCCTAAACTTAACCAAAAAGATAGAGCTACTATTTTGAAAAAAGATTGGACCAAAATGGAACAATTAAGAGGTTAAGGATTAAATTTGAACTAAAAGAAAAGTTTAGAACCGTAAGCGAAATTTACCCAAGCAAAAGAAGAAATAAAAACAACAAGAAAAGGGGTGGTTTATCAGACCTGACTTTGATAACTCCGCCTCCCCCTCTTCACTCCACTCCCAACGGACTTATCAAAGCAAACCACGCCATTTTCCTTCCTCTCTTATATCTCCTCAGATCTCTCACAAAACATTCACTCATAAAACTGTTTCTCCCATTTTCTTTCGCTTTCTCTCCCGTTTTCCTCTCCGCCAAACAAGAAAATGCATTCCACTTTATCATCTCTATCCTTCTCTCAAGCTACCACAGTTCCTAGATCAAACTACGCTTTTGATTCTCACTCTCCTGCCTTCCCTCTCTCCAAGCCGATCAATCTCCGCTTCTGTGGACTTAGGAGGGAAGCTTTCGGGTTCTCTTCCTTGGCTCAGTCCTGTTCTAACCGAGTTCGCCTCTCCACTCGCGGACATTCCAAGAAAATCTCTGCTTCCTCTGCAAACAATGGAACTCCTCCAAAATCTTTCGATTATGATTTGATTATCATCGGCGCTGGCGTTGGTGGCCACGGAGCTGCGCTGCACGCTGTCGAGAAGGTACTTCAGCCTTCTTCTTTTCACTCAATTTTGACGCGATTTACCTTACTTTTAGCTGAAACTTGAGAAATTCCCTTTTTATTCGCCTTTACAAGAACTTCTTACAGTTGTAATTATGTTCCTAGCTGATCATTTTCAAAATTTGAAGCACATTCGAGTATGTAAACTTTGCTGAACTTTAGATTTGGTTCTTATCGCTTCATAGTTTAATTATCTCCAGAATATAGAGAAAGGTCTGTGATTCTTCGAGTATGTAACTTTGCTGAACTTTAGACTTGATTCTTATCGCTTTCATAGTTTAATTAACTCTAGAATATAGGTAAACGTCTGTGATTCTATATTATTAATCGTTGTTTTAGCTGCTTAAGCTAAGATCAATGGTGCAATTCAGCATGGATTTGTTGCTATTTAATGCGACTAGTATAATAATTCGATATGTTTTGGAGTGTAATTATTATGTAGAGTATTTTGGCTTGTCAATGTGTGAGTTAAGTTCTTATCTTGCTTGCTCTGCTTTGCCATTTGCAGGGTTTGAAAACTGCTATAATTGAAGGAGATGTAGTTGGAGGTACATGTGTTAACAGAGGTTGTGTTCCTTCAAAAGCTCTATTAGCCGTGAGTGGTCGGATGCGTGAACTTCAGAGTGAGCATCACATGAAGGCTTTAGGTCTGCAGGTAATAGAACTGAATCGTTATGGTTGATACTAATGATGTATTTGCCTATTTATATGACTCTATGTGTTCATATGGCTACCAAAATCTGATATGCTCTCGCATTTATCAAGTCTTTAAACATTAATGTGAAATGTTTCCTATAGACTGTAAGGCATGTTTTATCATATTAATAACTAAATCCTTTTTGCAGTCTGTAACCCCCTGATCATTATTCTTTCATTCTTCAACATGCTATGCATGGTAGGTTTCTGCAGCTGGATACGACAGACAAGGAGTTGCTGACCATGCAAATAATCTTGCTTCCAAAATTCGAAGCAATTTGACTAACTCAATGAAGGCACTTGGAGTAGACATATTGACTGGTTTTGGTGCTATTTTGGTAAGCCTAATACAAATCCTGTAGCAAAATGCATATTTTGTGGTTTTTATTTTAAAATTTTCAATCTTTATTTTGTGTATGTGTTATTCAGGGCCCTCAAAAAGTGAAATATGGGAACAACATAGTAACTGCGAAAGATATAATCATTGCTACTGGTTCTGTCCCTTTTGTTCCCAAGGGCATTGAAGTCGATGGTATAATATTTTCCTTTCCTTTTTCTTTAATTAGTCTTTCTGGTTTTATCATTTATCAAAGGTTGGTCAAAAACAATTAGGGTTCGAATTGTATAGTCATTGGTAGCATTGATACACATGTTACTCCTTTTATTGTCTGCAAATATCCTCTTTTCCCTTTTGTCCCTGGATGGGGCAATGAAAATTTTAAATTGGGTAGACATAGATGATATGGTTTGAAATCTGTAAAATTCATCAAAGCCTCGTATAGATTTTTATGTGAATTTATTATGTAAAATTAGCTTCTCGAGAATAACTTTGGAATCTAGCATTTACAGAAGAATGCACAAGTCACAAAGGCTGTAATCTTCTATGTTGTTGTACTCAGTTTTAAATAATCATTAATTCATAACCTGCAGGGAAGACTGTTATTACTAGTGACCATGCCCTGAAATTGGAGTTTGTTCCTGATTGGATTGCGATTGTTGGAAGTGGTTATATTGGTCTTGAATTCAGTGATGTTTATACTGCACTTGGCAGTGAGGTGACACTTTTTCCTTTCTCTTTGCCTTTTTTTATTTTTTATTTTTATAATAAATGATAATAATGAAATTAATGTAGTAAACTTGCTATCAGGATTAAAAGATTATAAATTTACCTCTAAGTTTCTGCTAAATCCGTCTTTACCTGAAATCTATTAGTACTTGAGATCAAGGTTACACTGAAATTATGCTTCTCAACTCTAGGGTTAATGTAAGTTGCCATTCAAGTTCCAAAGCTGGGAGGATGTCAGCTCTTTTAGACAATATGACTGCAAACTAGCTGAGACCATAGAAAGCATGCCCATACTATAGATATATTCTCTTCAATCCAATCATGCATGCAAAATTTCCATATGGATAGAAGTCAGCCATTTAATTGTTTATGTGCTGATTATATTGGTTATAGTATATACGTCCTAATTTTTATTCCAAAGGCAGCAAGGTTTATTCAAAAGGTTCATGCAGGTCACGTTTATTGAAGCTTTAGATCAACTTATGCCTGGATTTGATCCTGAAATTGGTAAGATGGCCCAAAGGGTGCTGATTAACCCAAGGAACATTGACTATCATACAGGAGTGTTTGCAACCAAGGTAATCTATAGTTTAGATCTTTGTTGACTATAGATGGCTCTTCCACAAATGTTTATTGAGTTTCCTTGCTGTTGTTTATAGATCACTCCTGCAAGGGATGGAAAACCAGTTACTATTGAGCTTACTGATGCCAAGACTAAGGAACACAAGGACACCTTGGAGGTATTTACATTATTATTGTTTTTAATCATGGAAACTATTTTGTTTTTGTATTTATTGCAGATATTACCTTTGTACATTGGCAATGTCATTATGTGTATATTATGATGCTTTTCCTGGATTCAAGTTTAGATCTCTTCACTTCTATATACCTTTTGTCTTTATAAGTGGCAACTGTGGATGGTCCTGATCAATTGTATCCAACTCTGTTCTGTTTTCTTTGTTACTCATTTGCTCCAGGTAGATGCAGCCTTAATTGCAACTGGAAGGGCTCCATTTACAAATGGTCTTGGCTTGGAGAATGTATGTATTCTTGATGAATACTGTAACATTATATGGAATTGTCCACTTAAAGAAATCGAAGTTATACTTACCTATTCTTTTTTCAGATTAATGTAGTAACACAAAGAGGTTTTGTTCCTGTTGATGAGAGAATGCGAGTAATTGATGCAAATGGCAATCTGGTTAGTTGTAAACTTCATTCTCACTGCTAACTTTCTCTTATGAGTATCAACGAACACCACTGATGTGAAAGTTGATTGCTAGGTTCCTCACTTGTACTGCATTGGGGATGCAAATGGTAAAATGATGCTTGCTCATGCAGCCAGTGCACAAGGAATTTCAGGTAAGTACCTGCTAACTTATTCCTTGCTAATTTGATAACTGATGTTTCGATTCAGATCCAAATAATCTTTTTGCTTAAACATGTTGATGCAGTGGTTGAACAAGTCACTGGAAGAGATCACGTGCTTAATCACCTTAGCGTTCCAGCAGCCTGCTTCACTCACCCTGAAATAAGTATGGTTGGGTTGACAGAGGTTAGTACTGACCTACAAATTTGGGTTACTATCAAGTTTAAATTTCTAGATGAATTTTCTATGCAGCCTTTATACTTTCTTGCTATATATCTGTCATCCATTTCAATGAGTTCCCCTTTCTGAAGCTCTTCTTAAGGTGTTAACCATTGAAATTTTGGCAATGCTTTAAATTTCAGCCTCAAGCAAGGGAGAAAGCTGAGAAGGAAGGATTTGAAGTGAGTATTGCCAAAACAAGTTTCAAGGCTAACACAAAGGCACTGGCCGAAAATGAAGGGGAGGGACTTGCTAAGGTTAGTTCTTTTGACATCTCACTTCCATGTCCTACTCTACTGTAGACAATTTGGTTTCCTGAGTTCACAAAATGCTTGAGACAAATTTTTATCAAATTCAAAGAGCCTAGTTGTACAAGGGGTGCAATAGGAGGGGGTGTCCACCGCCCAGCAGTCCTCACCACAGCATACATCCAAATTGACCCTAAAAGGAAAAGTAATTGAATTTTATGTGATCATTGATAAACCGCTGCCATGAAACTAAAATAATTATGCAGCAGGCACTGACAATGTCTTCTTATCTTCTATCTACTACTGTTGCTTCCCTTTTCAACATCTTCGTTCTGTTGGTACAGATGCTAAGTTTCATTTATGTTATTATTTCATGCAGTTGATATATAGACCTGACAATGGGGAGATCCTTGGAGTTCATATATTTGGGTTGCATGCTGCAGACCTCATCCACGAGGCATCGAATGCCATAGCTTTAGGGACACGTATCCAGGTGGGTCTTCTATACAAAAACCAAATCCAAAATAATTATGTTTCCACTTCTCATAATGGAAACCCCGTGAAGCTATTAACTGGATTTGATATTTCAGTTATGAATATTCATGTTTACTTGAATCATGCAGGACATAAAATTCGCTGTTCACGCACATCCAACACTGTCCGAAGTTCTTGATGAACTATTCAAATCAGCAAAGGTGAATTATTTCTGTTTCATTACTTCTGAAAATCTTAAAAATAATTTCAAAATCATGCACTGAAGCGGCAAACATACCCCAATCTCTTGTGAATTCTGAACCAGGTTAAAGCCCCTGTTTCCAGTAGTCCAGTAAGTGAACCAGTCGCAGTCTAAGCTTCTCGACACTCAAAAATAGTATAAAATTTTTGAAGGGCTTTGCTTGTATTAGGGAGTATCAAGGAACCAAGTTTCTCTTGATGATGGAAGTCAACACAGCAACAACGATCATATAACAAGAAGAAGCATCTTGGAGGAATTTACTCATAAGTTGAAGATATTAGTTTCGCGGTTTGTGTAGCAGTCAAAATGCAGACGCAGAGCTTACCTTTGTACTCATAATTTATTTTCCATTTCAAAGTTTGTTGTATTCCTTTGACCTTCTGGAAATAATGAGAGGCCTTAAATTTTGTTTTAAATCTAAAAGTAGTCTCCAATTCTCTCCATTTAAAATATGCTAAGTATTGGAAAAAGATTGATCGTTTTTATGAACCAATGCCAAAGAGCTGACAGTAAATCGAGCAAAAAAACCTGTTTAGGTGAATTGAAACATATTCCTAGCAAGTAGCTAAAACCCATTTGTTTTATTAATAAGTTTCAACAGATTTTCCTATATATATAAAAAATTCTTGCATGCAAAAACCAGGTAAGAAGAGTTCCTCAGAGGTCCAATTAATGGGTGCTAATTGCTAAAACATGATCCTAAAGCCAGAGTTCATGCCACCGAAAAGTCATTTTTGAAATGGCCTATATTATTAACTAAAAGACCCATCAATTAGCCAGTAATTAACAACAAATCTGATTTGTAAACTACATCATAGCGCTTAATAAGAAGGAACATAAACCATTCAACAGAATGCAGCATGCATTACCATCCAAAGCTTAAAACAATCCAGCATTTTGATGCTAAATCAAACAAATTTAATGCTTAAACATATAATAATTAAAAGTGAGAAGAGCAAATAAAAGCAAAACATATTCTTCATATTAAAAACTTCAAATTGTTTTCCAAAAATAATAGTACTAATAAGCATTCCCATAATCTCAAAACATTAAAACAGACTACAAAACACCCAATTAGAGAGACCTAATCAAAGCTAGATTTCCCCCATTGAAAATTTACTCTTCATCGGCAGACTCTCCACTCTTCTTGTTGTGCTTCCTTGCATACCTCTGGTTCCTCAAGAACTTTGGGTCCATCTACATAATTTCCACAACAAAAGAAAATTAAAAATTTTTCATATTAAGAATTAAAAACCCAATAAAGCAATCAAAAGTCATTCCAAAATCGATTAAAAAATTACCCCTTTGGTGGAAGTGTGGCGATGCCTCTTGGGCTTCTTGATGCCGTTCTTGTGAGCCTTGTAAGACTGGTTGTGAGCTGTGTGGTTCTTCGACTTTGCCATTTCTGCTAAGCACAAATCCAAATCAAAAACCCAAACAAGAAAAATAGTGTTAGTCTGATTATTTAAACAAATGATTGCTCGTATTCAAAAGAAAGCTCAAACGAAGTAAGATCCGACCTGAGACTGACGAGAAGCTGCGGCTCTGACTAGGGTTTTTGGATGGAGGAGTTGAAAGAGAGAAAAGTTTAGCCCTTTTATTTGGTGAAGCCCTAATTCTTTGTGTTTGATTACGGAAATGCCCCCTTTGTCTAAATATGGGTTGGGTTTTGGAATTGCCGGCTTAATCCTTAAACAGAATTTATTGGGCCTAAATTGGGTTTTCTTTTGGATGTCTGTTGAGTTTTCGGCTTCTTAACCTTTTGTTTGAATAAGGCCCAAAAATGTCAAAAGATGGAAAATATAATTTTTATCTCAAGCAAGCTTGTCTTGTTCTTGTCATTTCAAGCAAACATAAATTAAACCAAAAAAAAAGAAAACAACTCGGTGCAATAAATTAGTCAAAAATTTAGCTGTGATGTAACCCACACCTTACCTTAGCTGGAAAAATACAAACCCCTTCTAATTCTGATAAACTTTCTATATATAATATATTTATCATTTCCCCTTAGATCCCTAGTTTTGGATCTGCCATTGTAATCAAAGGGAAAAAGATCTGGTTCTTTTTATTGGTTTCCCAGATTCAGTCAGTCCCCATTTATAGTGCTACTTATCAACCATGTTTCTATGGGATTGGTTTTATGGGGTTCTTGCATCTTTGGGTTTATGGCAGAAAGAGGCTAAAATTCTGTTTTTGGGACTTGACAATGCTGGCAAGACCACTCTTCTTCACATGTTGAAAGATGAGGTAAGAAATCTTCAAAGATTTCCACTTTCTTTCCCTGTTTTTTTTTTTTTGTATTTCTGGATTTTGCAATGATTTGATGATGAGAAATGATGTTTTGTAGAGATTAGTTCAACATCAACCAACTCAGCACCCAACATCTGAGGAACTGAGTATAGGCAAAATCAAGTTCAAAGCTTTTGATTTGGGTGGCCACCAGATCGCTCGCCGTGTCTGGAAAGATTATTATGCTAAGGTATAATGTTTTTTTCCCCTTTTTGATTTATTGATTTAACAGGGTGTTAAGGTATTAAATGATGTGGGATCTTCTCCATGATTTATATATATCTTTATTGTTGAATCTGTTTTATTGATGCCTTGATGGCTAAATGGTAGCTGTGAATATCTCTAATTTGTAATCATTCCTGTTGCAAATTCATGCCATTATATGCTTTATGTTCAAATATAGATGATTTACATTCATTATTTCCTGTTAATTGGATTTGAATGGTAAATCTTGGCAAATGACAGATATGGATTTGTTCTTCTATTTTGCTCTTCATTGAGTTCTGGTGTAGCACTTGCACTGCCTAAGTAATTTGCTTAGTTTGGTGCTAATTTTGCCTTCATAATCCCAGATAAATTTTACTTGTATTTATCTGATTCATGGGAGGCAGATATCAACAATGGAAGTTTCGCTGATGGCACCTTTTTTTTTTTTATTTCCTGGAAGGTGTTCTAATAGTAGCTCTCCATAAATAATCTTATTAGCTTACCAATTAGAAGAAGATTTATCTTAGAATCATATTTCTATCATAGTGATTGTCAGTGAAATTTATAATAGAGACATGATGTTTTCTAAATCTCATGTCTTCATGGATAGTGGTCTGCTGTTGAGAGGCTTGCTTTTCTCTATTCATGATCGGCTTTTACAGAAACTTTTTTGCATAAACAAAATATATGAAATGCTTTGGCTGCAATTTCTCCGAGGGGAAGAAATGATTGCTGGTTTTACTTATTGTTTTGTTAAATCATTTCAAGCTGATTATCAGATCCAGTACTCTTTGATCCTATGAATAACAGATGCAAAGCTTCTGCTCATTAAATTTTCGCCAATTCCTTTTTTTTCCCGCCTTCAATGCACTCGTCTAGAATGCATTACATGCAAATTAACAATGCTGCGAACCTTCTATTCTATGTGGTGAGCAGGTTGATGCAGTGGTTTACTTGGTGGATGCCTATGACAAGGAGAGGTTTGCAGAGTCAAAGAGGGAGTTAGACGCTCTCCTTTCTGATGAATCGCTGGCTAATGTTCCATTTCTCATCCTAGGCAACAAGATTGATATTCCCTATGCAGCGTCGGAAGATGAGCTTCGTTATCATCTAGGGCTGACCAATTTCACAACCGGCAAGGGCAAGGTGAACCTTACAGATTCCAGCGTTCGACCCCTTGAGGTTTTCATGTGCAGCATCGTCCGCAAGATGGGATATGGTGATGGCTTTAAGTGGCTCTCTCAGTATATCAAGTAGAGAAATTGAAGAATTCTATTTGTGCTGTGCTCATCATGTATTCCTGCCATTTTTTTCTGTGAGACTTACAGTTAACATTGAAAAAAGGAAAATTCTTTTTTTATTATGTTCTTGATTGGTACTTAGAACTACAAAAATTTTTAATCATAGAGCTTTCCATTAGTTACACGAAGCAAATTGGTATCATGGGTTAGTTTGCGTGAAAATGTTGTTGTGTTAGATTTTGATTCTAGTCTGTTGTTTTGTCAATTGTCGATGGTCACATTGAGTTTCTACTAATCCGAAATCGAGTTGCAAGTTGCATCGGACCTCATAGGGTTTCAGTCACCTGGCACAGCCGGAAAACCTCTCCCGACACCCTAGAGCTTTCATATTTGAACTTTCCACGAGCTTCTGTTCATCCTCATGTTTAATGCACGTGTAAATTGCACGAGGTTAATATATCATCATCACCGTCTGATCTTTTATAAATACAATTTTTATGGTACTCCTGGGTTGTATAGGATCTTTCTTTCCATTTGCCACGTAAGCAATTATCAAAGGCAGCGGTTTTTTCTAAAATCAACGGCCACGACACCCTTATGACGCATACCCACCAATCACCGTCCTCCATAGCGGAATAACTTTTAAAGCAACCGGCGATTCCCAGTCACCCTCTTTCCCCACACTTCCACCGTCACCGGCCATACCAGTACCTCATTGCCACCTCATTACTATTTACTACTATATAATTAACCGAAAATCTTTCACAAAAATACCATCAAACCAAAACTTTTAGGCTTTTAGCTCAGCAAAAACGTCTTTTGTTCCTGTGGAAACAGAATTCACACAATGTTTTGTGGATTGGTTTTATGGGGTTTTGGCCTCTCTGGGATTGTATCAGAAGGAAGCAAAGATCTTATTCTTGGGGCTTGATAATGCGGGAAAAACCACTCTGCTTCACATGCTGAAAGATGAGGTATTCTTTTTCTTATTTTGAAGTAAGTAATTATTTAATATATAAGAAATAATTAAAAAAAAACCCCTTTTTTCAGCTATATAATTTGAGCAGGCTCTGTTGCTTGTTACAGTTTATGACTTCAATTTGCTGAGAATTCTAAAACTTAAGCCTTAGCAGAACTCTTTAGCTGTTGAAGTTGGGAATTAGAAATTTGTTTCTCAGTGTAAAAGTTGCGCATAAATTTTTATTTAATTTTGGTTAAAATTGAGGAGTTTTATTTAGTGAAATTTGAGTTGAAATTGCAGAGACTTGTTCAGCATCAGCCGACACAGTACCCAACATCAGAGGAGCTAAGCATAGGGAAAATCAAATTCAAGGCCTTTGATTTGGGTGGACATCAAATTGCTCGTAGAGTCTGGCAAGACTATTATGCCAAGGTATTCGAAATTTATATGCAGAAGATGTTTATGAGGTTATTTTTCTGGTTTCTTCTGGTTATTGATTCATGTTTTCAGTTGATGGATGATGGTGAAAAGATAGAAAAAATTTGCATAATTTCTAGTGCCATGATTCCAAATAACGTGTATTTGCATGTTTATATGCCCATATTTCTCATTATTATGTACTAGAAGACGTAGGGGACTGTTTTAAGGAAATTTAGATAGCTTTGCTTTGAAATTTGTTATTTGCATCTAATTTGTATCCTTCATTCATTTGATTGAAATTATTTAGTGATGGTTGGGTTTGATTCTCTGTATGTAGCTTCACGAGTGTCTCAATCCCTTGTGGTTTTAGGCCTATTCTTTTTTACCCTGAGCTAAATTCCAACTTTTGATGTCATATTATCTTCAATGCTAGTAATTTTCAATTATCTGGGCTTTTTTTACAAGGGGTTCTTGATTAGTCATTCGTGATGGTGATGATACTCAATTCTTCAATTTGGTTGCTTGTTGGTAAAGTCAAAAGTGAAATATGCCATCTGATCTCAAATTGTTCTGTAGGTTGATGCGGTGGTGTACATGGTTGATGCTTATGACAAGGATAGATTTGCAGAGTCAAAAAGGGAGCTTGATGCCCTCCTTTATGATGAGTCACTAGCAAATGTGCCATTCCTCATTCTGGGCAACAAGATTGACCTAATTGATGCTGCCTCAGAGGACATATTACGATTTTACATGGGCCTGACTAACTTCACCACAGGGAAGGGAAAGGTTAATCTAGAAGGCACAAATGTCCGACCGCTTGAAGTGTTCATGTGCAGCATTGTGCGTAAGATGGGATACGGGGATGGTTTCAGGTGGCTGTCTCAGTACATTAAGTAGGCAATTTTCAGTTCATGTGTTAAGTAGGCATTAGGCAAGGCAGGAAACATCTACTTAGCTTAGCAATTTTAGTACAACTACTGGCTTAAAATCAGTTTTATGTAAATGCTAATGAACTTGTTAGCTTCTGGCGTTGGTAGATAGGTTGGTAAAGAAATCAGTTTTATGTAAATGCTAATGAACTTGTTAGCTTCTTGCGTTGGTAGATAGGTTGGTAAAGTAAAAATCACTTTTTTGTATTGTTTGGGATAGCACGGCCTTCATGGGGGCAATTAGAAGCTTAAAGAAGTAAAATTTACTAGTACTAGAGGAAGCTTTATTTTCTTAATTCACAAGGCCAATGATCAATGTTCAATGGCCGCATTGAACTCGTTTTAGGCAAAGAACAAGCAAACCTGCACTCCCAGAATCAGCGGTATAATATAATCATCCTCTGGACATTACAAATCTAATACCCTAAATCTTGGACACTGAGAATGATAGTGCAATGCATATAGCACGTACACTGTCGCAACTTTAATAACTTCATATGCAAGTTTCACCTAGGTCATAACACTCGAAGCACTACAACGGATCCAACTGCAAACGAACTGCAAACGAAACGACTAAGGATCCGGAATTAACTTACCAGTTACCACCCCCTCAAGATCTTAAAACGGTAAGGGGTCCATTACCATTAGACATCTAAGTTGCATTTACAAATCTACAGCTCCTTAAGGTTACTTTCCTACTTGGGTGCATGACCACTCATTCATTCTCAACTTTAATGTCTTCAAGCATTCATATAGGGGGGAGGGTTGAGAAGGTTTTCGTATTCCAACTGCAAAAAAAGGAATTTTGTCAGAAAGCTATTCTAAAAAATTGTAATGACTACTTTCAGATTTCTGAGAAATCACCTACCTTTGCCAACTCATGAGCCAGCTTCATTCTCCGGTATTCCTGCTGTGCTTTCTTTGAGCGGAACATAGATTGAACGCGTACAACAGCATTCTCCACACGTTCTTCGGCTTGTTTACGGCTTGTTCTATAAAAGTCCTCTTCTGTCTCGCTATCCTGCCTCTGCTCTGCAGTGACATCAACTGCGTTAACCTGTAAGCCCCGAAAACCTTTTCTCTTCAATCGCCATCGCAGAACTGCTTTCTCTAGAATGCCTACTGACCAGAGAATCTTACGATACTGCCTTCTTACTTGGAAAGCCCGGAAAGCAGCCTGCATTAAGTTTTCACCCAATGTCAATTGTCAAAGAATCTTTTGTACTGCAACTAATTCTCACTTCATCAGGCAGAAAGAACCAGAGAAAATCATTTGAAACTCAAGGACAAATTTGATCACAGCGAATGTACAAGTATATACTCTGAAAAGGTAAGACATCCAGATGGAACGATGAATTTTTGTTTTTTAAAAAAAAGATTAAACTATAATTTGTTGATGGCCAATAGGAGAGACTATCAAATTTGTTAGACTCAGTTTAATTGGACTGATTATAGAGAAAAATCATGCTTGTTGAAAGTCATCAATAATAAGAAAGTGGATTTTGATATAATACTGGAATCAATATGATACATCCACAAATACTAGAAATATAAGAATAGAGAGACTTTACTTGGATTTTGATAGCCTGGCGGCGCATATTGAGGAAATCTTTACGCATTTTCCAAGTACGGAACCTATATTGAATACGAGCAGCAGCGGCCATCTTTTTTTTGGTCTCATAGTTGCGATAGGCATGTTGAATCTTAAGAGCTGCAACTATATGTCGTGCTTCATCTTCTGGACTAAAAGACTGAACTGCTTGAGTTCGTATCTTTAAGGAGTGCTCCCTGAATGCAGTCTGTATTCGTGCGGCTGCATCAGCAGCTGTCCTATAAGCTGCTAAAGTATCCTTCAAATACACTTCATCTTCATTAAGGTTATCAAGGTTTGTTGTCTCTATTCTACTGGTTTGCAGAGAGCCACTAGCATTCCCAGCTACGGACATATCATTAAACTGTGCTACTAGAGCCTCTTCCGAAAGATACGCAGCTAGCCCATCATAACCTTTTGAAGAGGCAAGATCAGCAGCAGTGCAACCACTTGGATTTTGGGTAGTGGGATCAGTTACCAAGTTTGGCTTTGCCCCTGCTGATAAAAGAACAGCAACCATTTTCTCCCTGCACAGTAAGGTTTGGGAAATCAAATACACAATGCAAAAGCTGCTACAAAGATTGAAAGTCATAGTTGTATTCAAAAACAAGTACATTCTGAACAAATACACTAGCAAATATTATTTTACAGACAACAATAAGGTCTTTGGCGCAAAACTATTATTATATTCAACACCTTTAAATTCCATTCCACTCACTGTGAACAAAGACAAGAATGCAAAATTCCTTGAAAGCAATGCACTAGACAGGCTTGTTGTCATGGCTTAGGACAAGAAGTATAGATTTAAGATATTTAAATATGGTAAACCTGAATCACAAAAATACATACCGTCCATAATATGCTGCCCAATGAAGAGCTGTCCATCCATGTTTATCACGAAAGTCCAATGACAAGCCAGACCATGAGAATAGATAAATAGCCCAAGTATAATCAAGAATGGCACACAAATGCAGAACCCCTAGACCTTGAGCATCGTATTCAGTTGATTTACAGCCTTCAAGAATTCTCTCCAACAGCCAATCCTTTAGCCTATTCTTTAAAGCAATTTCAAATAAACTATCTTTTGCTTGTGAAAATGAGGCTCGATTTTCTTCAATTGACTTCATTAAATACGCCCAACTATTGGATATGTTGGTAGTCTTCATAGCAAACTTCTTAGCCTCCTTCAAAGCATTTGGTGAGACTTTACTGGACAGAATATTAAGGCTCTTCGAAGAAGAGAAGAGCAAATAAGCAAGCCTCATCTGCAATTGGAACTCCTCCCACCTGGACTCTTCTAGAGGAAGCATTGGGTCATGCAATACAGGAGCCCGATACTCAAAACCAAGGACTTGGCTGATGGGTTTATGGCCATCAAGACTCATATAAAGGTTCACTAGACCTGGCGAATTTAGTGATAACAAACAGCGATAAACCCCAACCTGAATAATTTCTGCTGGGACACATACGTCACCACATACACAAAACAAATTGGACTTTACAAGATGTTGATAAGCTGGATTAAAGAATCCAGTGACTAGAATCTGCAAATTAACAGAAAAAACAGGTCAAAACACGATAACACGGCCACAATTTAAGATATGTTATTCATATGAATAGTTTTCAGCATCAATCATGGGATCAAATTTAGTAATTGTGGCAATGGCATAGGACACTTCTGACAACCCAGAAAAGGGAGAGAGAAACAGAGAGAAAGAGACTTTTGAGAAAAATACCTTTGTTTTTTCAGTTGAATAGGCCCATGCAGGCGAGACAGCAGTTATGCTAAATATCTGCTCTGGAGATGTAAAAGAATCTTGACCAGATGAAATTGACGATTCTATCACTGGGTCATCCACTGAACCAGGGGATTCAGTCATAATGTAGTTTACCCACTTTCCAAAACTGTCCTGACTTTGCAAACCATCATTGGCCAAAAGGTCCACAGAATTACCAGTACCCATGGCACTAGAGTCTCTCCTCTGCGCAATAGAATATACTTGGCCACCTGATATTTGATTACAAACACCATCCGGATAGTTGATGTAAGCATTATTACTCTGAGCAACTGGCTCAGTTAAATTACCTAGAGAAGAAATTTCTGTAGATAAGTTATAGGCTGAGATAGGGCCACCCTGCAAAATTGAAGCAACTTCAGTGGCTATCAAGCACTAATACAACCATCTTCACAATAAAGAGAACTGATGGCTCACATGTGCATCTAAAGAACATAAAAACACAAAAATAAGAGAAGAAATATGATGACACTCATGCAGATGCATCCACAAGTGCATGTATAAGAACATATTTGTATTTATACATCTCTATTAAGGCTTGAAATGTTGCCATGCTGGCTGAAAATTGATCATTTCTATAAAAATGCATCTGCTTACATCGTTTGAGAAGCCATTCACTGCTACCTCGCTCCGTTGGTCGAAGCAAGAGTTCTTATCTGCCATCAGAGCAAATTAGGTTCATAATTCAGCAATAAAACTATTCATACTACTTAGACTAGTAAGTATTCCTTTACCTCTTCTGGATACATTTGAGTCATTAATATCATTTGTAACCAGAAGCTCATCCCAGTCAAGCGTATTAATCTCATGAAGCCTCATTTCATGATTTCGGACAGTACTATCACCGGGTCCTGTTCATTTTCCATAAGAATTATTGATTAAAACATAATACATTTTTATTTTTATATAGTAGCAAAATGACAAAGAAATGCCATTAGCAATTTAATTTTCCTTGTCAAATAGGAAATTCCTATTATCTGCTTATATAGTTTAATTTGTAGAAAATTAAATATCAGCTAGAGTTTCTCTCTCACCTTCATAAAATGCATTACCAGCCGCAGAATCAAATTCATCTGTAACAAGCAAAGGAGTAGATTGATCAGATATTGTACTGGAATTTGAATTCACAGGTGTCGCCGGGGAACCTTGCAACTGTACCACAAATCAACAGAGGTCAGTCACAAACTGATTTTGAGAAGAAACATAAAACTGCTTTCATTTGGAGAGTGCCTCCAAGTCACCATTTTTTATATTTCAACACCAACCTCCTGTGTTTCACGATAATGAACAAGAACGATGTGTTCTAGAGTCCTGAACCAAAGAAAAAAAAAAATACTTGTAGGTCAGGCTAATCATGATCAGAAATTAACCCACACTGCAACTTAAGATAAAGAGAGTGAGAGTTTCGGGGTTTTTTATTATTATTATTATTATTATTTTATTTCAAATCAGATAAAGTAGACATATAGGTAAAGATTATAGATCTAAATTACATACTTATCAAGCAGCCAGTAACACCTGCGGACAAAGGTTGGGATATCTTGGCCATGTGCATAATACACATGAATCCTCTCTTCGTTGCCAACCTGAAGCAAAAAAAAAATATATAATGAAATTTTTATGCATTATGCTTTCTCAAAATATACATTCAGGCCAGGCAAAAGAACAAGCAACATAAATTCCCAAGTCAAGAGGAAATAAAGTGGAAGTAACTTCATTCTTCATTAGGTTTAAGGCGAGATTAACTTTAATATTGAAAGAAAAGAAAAGGAAGAGCAAGCCAAGCCATGAAAGATTAAACTGTGATAGACACGTTTAACACATTGGCTAATCCAAATTCACAAAGATGAAACAATTTCATTTGTGCAGTGTATAGAAACAGTAGAATTTTACAATCTTTGCCACAGCATGTTCTGCATATCTTCAAACATATCATAAACAAACAAGTGATGGAAGTGAAATGGGACAATTACAAAAACCAATAACTTGAATCTCAATATCGCAGAAGAAGTGCCATTATACTTAGTAATACAAGATGCAACATCAACAGTTTGTGCCATATATAATAACTTATAGATCAAGGAATTTTCACTTTTAAGTGTTCATGAGCTTCTTTAACAGTCTTCCCATCCTTTTTCTTCTTCCAGTTATGGCCATCTTTTCGGAAGTTTCTGAGCATCTTTCGGTCAAACAATACAACGGTACCACCTACAACATCAAGACTACAATTATTATTTCTATAAGCGCAATCTTCCCTCCTAACTCATTACTTGTAGCAGAGGAGTAACATTTATCATTTGAAAGCAGTTATTTCTTTAAGTAGAATTTCCGGAGATTAAACATGGAAGAGATTCTTGCTTAATGAGAACCCAGTAAAATAATGAAAAAGAGGAAAGTGGAATTAATCATTATCATTAGTTACTTTTGGGCAAGTTCACTGGCTTCACATTGATGGGAAAATACTTGTGGTTGCAAAGTACAGCATGGATTTCGTTTGGACGCAGCCATCTTGACTTGGCTTCTTCCATCATAGTTGGAACATCCAAATCTGTCCACCAAACAAAAAATGTTAACTCGAAAGTAAAAGTAGAAAAAGTAACAAAAAAAAATCACGTACTGGCAATAGTGGACATGATATTATCCAATTATTAGAACCAAACTAAAGCATTAAACAGTCCACGACGCTTAAACTAACTTCACATAACAGTATATGCATTTTGTTAAAACAAAATCAACCATCTCTCGAGCTTTAAAAGAGCGAAAAATCCTAGAAAACTTCAATTCTTCAATATTCAGATGCAAAACTTAAAACAAACAGTAAGAAATAACATCCACAAAGCTATTAAGTAATAATTCGCTGCAATAACCAGTGATCAAATAATATCTGCACATAAACTTTCAATCTACTTTACAGAACGATTCTCAGACTGAAAAAAAGAATTACAAAAAGGAAACTAATAAAGAGAGAGAGAAAGCTAAGATAAGTTACAGCGCACGATACCTTCCAATGTATGGAATCCATGAATCTCGGTGCCGACGAGTCGACCCGAACGGCCACCGTCCATCGCAGCAATCAGACTCCGAGAAAGTTTGATCAAGAAACTCTCAACACTAAAAACAAAGTTAAATTTCATAAAATTAAACGCATAAAAACGATATTATCATAGGAAAATACAGCGTAAACAATCAATAAATTCAAAAAGTTAAACATATAAGCAACAATTTACCTGGACAGAGCGAGGGCTGGAGCTCGAGAAAATCGAAAGAGTAAAGAAGAAAGACTAAGAAAATGAAAAAGGAAGACAAATAAGGACAGTGAGTGTGAGCTGATTAGGAAATTATCGAAATATAGAAAAAAAAATAATTTTTGGAAGCTTAATTAAATTAAAGTACTAATTGTAATTAGCCTTTGTCAATTGAAAATAAATAAATATAGGTGTCAGTGTTTCTGTGGATGACGGTCCACGATTTCGCCAAAAGTGGCTTTGGGATCGAAAGACTTTTAATATTTCAAATCTGGGCCCCACATTCACGACACATATGAACAGAGAATGATTGAATGAATAAATGATGGTTTGCGTTTGGTTTCTTTCTAACGAGGATGTATTTGATTGTCGGTGAGTGTAAACGCAGCGGATTTCCTCTTCCATCTGAATTCCGTATTTTTTTTTTTTATATTCACTTGATTCCGTATTTTTATTTATTAATATTAATAATAATTCACATTAATTAAGATTTTCATTTATTGTCTACTATTGTTGTCTATCTTTTTTTTTTAGGTAATATTTGTTGTCTATCTGATAAGTACTTGATAGTATTAAAATTTCTTCTTTAAGAAGAAGATATTAGGAGTAATTATTATAATAATAATAATCAATTGAATTGAATGGAGAAAAATAATCCAAACTCAAATCTTTTTTAATCACATATATTCTTAGCCGTTTGATCAATCCATTATATGGTAAGGTATTACTAGCCATGATTACATTAGACTATCAAAAACCTTTTGAATCAAGTAGGATTATAAAAGGAATTTGATATCTAAATCTTCTGGATAATAGAGTCGAGGGATGAGTCTTGATTCATAAGTTTGAGGGAACTGATATAAATTGATTTATGAAAAATTTAATTTTAGGGGAGTCAAATTGAAAATTATCAAAGTGAAACATATAGAAATATATATGTTATTAAGGAAATTTTTCCTCCCCTCATAGACGCTAAAAAAGTTTTCTTCGTTTAAATGATTAAATCCAACAATTATAGAACCCTAGATCAATTGAAACCGATGTTATAACTAAATAACGAAAGGCCGCCTTCACTGAAAAATGGATTTGAAAATTTATTGATTTCAAACAGTACTGCATTTGAGTTTAAGTTTAGATACTTTGATTTATGACTATGTGAATGAATGTTGAAAAGTATTAGCATTACTTATTTGTTTTCTTTGTTTTGTCTATTATCCTTGCTGACTATTAATACTCTCTCCGTTCCGAATTGAATGACCACATTGGATTGTTTTTTTTTTAAACAAAGTCGTTTTTGACCGTTATTTATGAAAAATTTATATACAATTAAAATTTTAAAAAATATGTTTTGAAAATTTTGAGTTTTAAATTTTTCAAAGTTTATTTTAAAAAATTTTAAAAATTATATTTTTGTAATAATTAATGGCCAAAGATGGCTTTATTTGACCTAAAAAAATCAAATGTGGTCATTCAATTCGAAACAGGGAGAGTAACATTTTTTTTTTATGAAAATGGTATTTAATTTTGCGATTTTTTTAAGTAAGCTGCTTCAACTACTACATATGCCATTGGCTAGCAACCTGCAAATTCGTCCATTCATCTCTTCCTTTAAATACTTTTTAAAAGGGGATAGTAATTAACTATACTACAATTATTATGTTGAATTGAAGAAAAAAACAATTGGTACTATATTTTATTTCTTGGCCAAATTGACCCACTTGACTTGCTGGAACCTCGAATGGGGGCAAAACTTTGCTAATTCCATTAGGCACTATATTCAAGCTAAGCAAATCATCACATCATTAATAAATAGATCCGCTCATTAAGATAAAGTTTCTTGTTTAACTCTATCAACTAACATGTCATATTGTCATGTGATCTCAACTAGTCCAAAATATATAATCAAATGTTTTGGATACAATGTTAGTATGTTACATTAAGTAAAAGTGTGTTAGCGTCCGCTTACACTGCAAATTTTTTTTTTTTTTCAATTTGGACTTAGGTTTATACTTTAAGAGGTTTGAATCTAAACTTTAAAAATAGACTTCACCTGTTATAATTCTGAAAAAACATAGGTTAAAAGATAAAAATCTGTTAATTATCTCAATCCCCGTAAAAAGTATAATGGGGTTTTTAATAATTTCAGTTGGATATGAAAATTATAATAGAGTATATATATTTAACTTTTATCAAGAAATCCTCATATCCAATCCTTATAATAGATTAATTCGAAATTGAGACGCGTCAAGTTTGTAATTAAAAAGAATTATATCATTACCTATATTCCATATTAATTTGTTTAACTATATAATCAAAATTAAATATAATATTTTTCTATTAAATTAATTTATTTAACTAAATTTTGCTTTTTTTTATTAAAATAATAATGATATGTGGAAGATAGGTAACTACAAAAAAAGATGAATATACTAGTAGTACTAGTACTAGCTAGCTAGTAATAATATTAGTAATAAATAATAATAAAACTAAAAAGTAGTATAAAACATTGATTTGAGGGAACAAAGATTAAAGAATTTTAGTGATGAGTAGTTGGCACAATAGAAATAGTTAAGCAAAAGTTTTCTTCTCTTTAATTTTAATTTAATTTTTTTCCCTTATTGAAAGGACCTAATGAGTGGAAAAAAAAAAAAGTTGAGAAAACCCGAGCCAACATGAAACAGGTTGGCTTCTGGCTCTCAATTCCTAAAAAGGCATGACAACAATTAATAGTAAAATGTAAAACAAACAAGTGATGGAACATGCATGGCTTTTGCTTTGTTTTTGTTGAATCATTTTGATTACTTTTTAGGTAGAATATTATTGACCCACATGTTTTTATAATTGCAGAAATTAGATATAGCAATAAAGAAGAACAAGGATTCTAGATTTCTACTTCTCAAAATGGATTTGTAATGAGCTTTTTAAATTTGTCTCATTAATATTTCTCAACTTCGTCTGCCTCTGCAATTGGTCCTATTGCGATCTTGCTTTCTCAATTCAACCCAATCATGCATGTTTTTCCCTTTCATAGAAATTTATGTCAATGACGAAATCCATGTTCATATGGAGAATAGGTAACGAGGTCAACCTCTTGAACTTGAAGGCAATTTTCATGTGTTTAATCAAATTAATTTGTGTATATGTTATTATATATGAAGGATTATTGGGGATCTCTTCTGGCCTCACGTTTTAATATACGTAGTTTGATAAACCTCCCAAGTGGTTACAACTTCGTTGTCACAGTATAAGCTTCTTTATCAATGGTCATTTATTGAACTTTTGAAAGCCACTACTCCTTTTTTTATATTATTGAATGAACATTGCTATAAGGTTTAAAAAAGTCTCATTTTGGCCTCTAACTTACATTTGATACAATTTACTAATTCTCTGTTATAAAAAAGGAAAAAAGAAGATACAATTTAATTCTCATATACATAATTGATTTCTTTTTTAAGTGATGTAACTCTTGGTGCTAATGTAGTTTATACTACACACGCGTGAATTTATTACATTACGTCATGTCATTTTAAATCTTATATTGATAAAAAAAATCAAAATATGAGGATACGATTACCCAAATAGACGAACATAGAAAGCCAAACTCCGGTAAAAAAAAAAAAGAAGGCCAAATTAATACTCCCTCCGTCCCATATTATCTGTCCCTTTTTAGGATTTCTTTTGTTACAAATTATCTGTCTTATTAAGATAATTAATACACTTTTGACTAATTTTTACCCCTATTGAATGTGAATAAAGAGAAACACAAGTTAAGTTAAGTTAGGGGTAGTATTGTAAAGTATGATAAAAGTCTTATAGAATTTTGTGTTCCAACGAACTTTCTTAATATTTGTGATATGGTCAAAATGTACAGATAATATGAGACAGATGAAATATTTTTTTAATGATTTAAAAGTCAAAATAGATACTATGTCTTATAAAAATAGGAGTCTGATTTAAGCAATACCTAATCTAATTACTCCTCCACCTTGTCTAATGTTTAGTCCTTATTATTATTATTATTATTACTAGTACTAGTACAACTAGTACTATTTCTGTTCACCAGATAAACAAGATGCCAAAAGTTTTCATCAATATAATTCAATATTCGTCTATCTTTAAATGTCGACTAATCTTTTAGATGTGGACTAATTTCTCACGAGCGTCGTGAATTTTGGTGCATATAATTTAGCGCGTGCATGCATTTGGCAAAGAAAATAAGGTTTTAAGAAGCCACCCCCCTTGTACCAAAAAAAAAAAAAAGAGCCACCCCCAACCCCTAATAAGACCGAGTATGGCAGTTGTCAAATTCATTGGCCCACTTTTTGTCCCCTCCCTAAAATGTGAATACAGATTACCATTAATAAAACCTAGTATGGTCAAGACTTTTCATTCGTGGCACAATCGACAGACATAATATTACTTCATTTGATTTTCAGATTTTTTTTTTTATACAAATTTCCCGATCTTTAGTAATAGATATATCGAATCCCTCGATTAATTCAAAATCAAGTTGCGTCAAACCCCAATTCGATAAAAACTTTTCAATATCTACTTTTGTCATTCACAATAACTGAAATCTTGTTTAAGGAACATTAGACTTCTTTCAGCCTTTCACTCTTTTGTAACAAACATAAATTGTTGAGTATATGATGTTTAGGCTGGTCCATCATTTAATATACTTCCTTACCTTTTTGTTTCTATACACATTTATTTGCTTCGGCCCAAAACTTAGAATTTTAGTAGCTAATGGAAGACTCTCCTCGCAGCCCCAATTTGAGTCCCAACGGCCCAAGTCAGCCTTGAGGCCCTTGACGGCAAGGAAAGAATCATGAATTATCTCTTTCAAGCTTCCCTTGCTTGCACTCTAAGAAGCATAAAATGCAAGCAAAATCTGACATTTTATAATTAGTAGCTATCATTCATCAACCCTGACAATTCTTTCTCATCTAATAAGTTAGAAATTCACTTTCTATGCCTTTCACTCCAACACTACATTTTCAAGTCACCCCCATTTTATAAACCACCATGTTAATGCTTCTCCACTCCATCAAAACCAAACCCAAGAAAGAAAAAAAGAAAAATTCCCATAGCAACAATATTTTTTTTTCTCATCACCAAAGAGTAATGGAGTCCAAATTTTTGGTTCTTTTGATAATAGCAATAATGCTGGCGGTGGCACATTGCCAGGATGAGGGTGCAGTGAAGCCGAAGGTGAAGATTGTTAAGGGGAAAAAGTTATGTGACAAAGGGTGGGAATGTAAAGGGTATTCACAGTATTGCTGCAATTTGACCATTTCTGATTACTTCCAAACTTACCAGTTTGAGAATCTTTTTGAAAAGCGTAACACGCCGGTGGCTCATGCGGTTGGGTTTTGGGATTACCATTCATTCATTACAGCAGCTGCTTTGTATCAGCCTCATGGTTTTGGCACCACCGGTGGAAAGCTCCAGAATATGAAGGAACTTGCTGCTTTTCTTGGACATGTTGGCAGCAAAACTTCTTGTAAGTATCTAAAAAACTTGTTTCTGCAAATTTTTTTTTAAAAAAAACACATTGATTGGCGTCGCCCAGACTCGAACTGGAGACCTTCAGTGTGTTAGACTGACGTGATAACCAACTACACCACGACACCATTTTGATTCTACTTTGCTACCTTATTTTCTTCGTTAGGGCCACATTCAATGTCATTTGAGCTTTTTATTAGATCTATCTGAAATGGACAGGAAAGATAGCTTTATAATTGCTTCTAGGCTGATATATACTGCATTAATTGGACTATGTTCCATTAAATTGAATGATGGCAATGGTTTGACAACAATTTTCTGCAGGTGGTTATGGTGTTGCTACTGGTGGACCATTGGCCTGGGGTCTATGCTACAACAAGGAAATGAGTCCAAGCAAAGTGTATTGTGATGATTACTACAAATACACCTACCCTTGCACCCCAGGAGTTTCCTACCATGGCCGTGGTGCCTTGCCTATCTACTGGTATGCATCCTATACAAGTCTATTTCTTTTTTTTTGGTATATTTAAAAGTTAACATTGTTCTTGGTAAGTTCACGATATTTTTAAAAGTTAACATTATTCGAGCTGGATTGATCAACTTAAAGCCAGGTCAATCATAGGGTAAAGCTCCCCAACAAATTATTTTTCCTATTCATAAGATTCGAACTTGAGACCTGAAGCAAATTAGGAATAGAAACCACTTGAAGACCATTTATTAGTAGCTATATATAAATTATTATTGCTTTTCTACTATACTTGATTCCTAAGAAAAATGGGTGCCACCTACTTTTCACTTTTGAAGCCCCAAGGAACTATAATTTGTTTAAAATCCCCACAATTGTTTCTAACTTAATTGTTTTAAAATCAGGAACTACAACTATGGAAAAATTGGGGAGGCATTGAAGGTGGACTTATTGAACCACCCAGAATACATAGAAAACAACGCAACCTTGGCTTTCCAAACCGCAATCTTCCAGTGGATGACTCCGGTGAAGAAAGGCCACCCTTCAGCCCACGACGTCTTCGTCGGAAACTGGAAACCCACCAAGAACGACACATTGGCCAAGAGGATTCCAGGATTTGGCACCACCATGAATGTTCTTTACGGAGACCAAGTTTGCGGGCAGGGTGACAGTGAATCCATGAACAACATGATTTCCCACTATCTTCATTACCTTGATTTGATGGGCGTTGGTAGGGAAGAAGCAGGACCCCATGAGATTCTTTCCTGCGAAGAACAGGAACCTTTCAGTGTATCTCCGACCTCTGCAACATCATCTTGAGCTGAGCTGAGCTTTGATTGAGAATTTGTTTCATATTGTTTTTGGAAACATATATACATATATATCTACTTTTATAATATGATGATTACTTTTGTGTGAAGCGGAAGCCCCATGATGATGATATTATAATTACTTTGAAACAATATGGTGGACTTTTACATCAATTTGATGCTGCTCTGTACATTTTTGAGACTCGATTTTTCTTTCAATTGTAAGTATTATATTAGTATGTGATTTGAATGAGCCATATATATATATTGGAATAATTAATCTCAATTTTCTTTTACTTTTATATCAGGCAATTAAAGTAATTTGACGGCTAATTGACCTTCAAAAATAGAAAAGAAAACATTAAGGCCCGCTCTTAAATTTATTTATTAATTTTTAGGCTGCTAAGCTTAAAGCTCCATGATTCCATCTACCTTTTGCTTATAAATATAATACAATATTAAAAAAAATCTTTTGTCAGAAATAATTTAATTATGGTTTATAATACATAGAGATCGATGTAGACTCAGAAAAAGACGAAGAATTAAGAATGTAAACAATCCAGTAAGTTTTTGTACACAGGAATATCAAATGGGAAATCAATAATAAATAAATAAGCTAGCAAACTAACATAATATTAACTAACAAGGGGTTGGATCAAATAGTAAGCGGCTTGTTCCAACTTAAGCAGATTTCAGGTTCGAGACCTTGCATACGCAACTGCCATGTTGAGAGACTCACCCACCATAAACAGTTACGCGACGTGGGTCGGATCCGGATTAGTCAGATTTAAGCCCTGAATACCGGATGAAATAAAAAAAAAAACTAACATAATATTAAGTTTCGCCAGATGCTCGGGGCAAACTAATATCGTGCGAATTAATACATTAATTAATAGAATAATATAATAATTAAGCATTTGTTGAACGGTTCATATTTGATTAAGTATTCATTAAATATGAGATATTAAAAAATTTGTTGTTGAGTGGCTCAAAGAGCTCGAAAAAGAAAATAAAGTTTGGGGGAGAGATTTGAAGAATTTATAATATTGATTGAACGATGGTCATTATTGACTTTGTCATTAAGTTAATCTCAAGCTACTAATCTAATACGTCAGGTTTATTTTTGACAACTATATGCCTTATTGGCCAATCTGTTATATACTAAATTATATTTGAGGTTTAGAGATGCACGTTGCAAATAAAATAAAGACAATGAAAGGTGACTTAATAGGGATATTGTTAGATTCTTTTGATCAAATTTCTTAAATATAATTATGTGATAAAACACTTTTATTTCAATCCAAATTACTCTGTCAAATGTAGCAAGTTTTTTTGTTAGTTAGGCAATTAGATTATTATTAGATGTTTAAGACGCAAAGATGACCATAAATTGTTGTCAAATTGGCACAATAGTTTGACAAAAAGGTCTTGTTTTCGACCTCTGGTGGGCTGGGCATTGGTCCCCAGTCTCACGGGTTCAACAGCTTTTGATGAGAAGGTGATTACAATGGTTTTTTTTTTTTTTTCTTCTTCTTCTTCGATCGAATCGGAATCATTCACTTTAGAGATAAAAGCTCTCTTAATATTTTTTTTTCATTCACAATTTTTTTATGGCAAATTATATGATACGCCGTTAGTGGAGTTTAGCAGACTACACAAGCGGATACTAAATGGTGACATGTGTCCTCTAGGGAATAAATTGAAATATATAAAGTTTAATTAATTAAAAAAGTGAACATATGTCAACTCCACAACCCGCTTGTTGAGTCCAATATTTACACCGCCGGTGTATCAAATAATTACCCTTTTTTAAAACCTGTATTCATCTAACTTTAATTCTAAACTAAAGTATTATATATTTTTATTTTTAATCAAGGGTATAATCTTGGCAAAAATAAAATCAAGGGTATAATCACACTTTAATAGCTAAAGATTAATCCATTTCAATTAGGGAACATATAACCGGTTAAAACTCTTATAACAAATGCACCTTTATCAAATTTTTATCATATGCATCGATTGTAATCATAGTCAAACAATTGTATCTTATTTCCCACCTATCTTAGTATAATATTTTTAGTAAAATTCAAATACTCTTCAGAGTATTTTATTTTTTTTAGCTTGTGTGGATAAGAATCATTAAATTCATAGCCAAAGAAAAAAGAAGGAAAGGGAAGATCGAAGATGTATTGCATTGCATATATGACTTTTGTAAGGAATTATTTAAAATAAAAGCCTAGAAAAGGAAAATAAAGAAAATATAATCGTAATTTTCTCCCTTTGAATAGGAGACATCAGAAAAATAAAAAAATAAATGTTGTCTTGTCTCCACGTGGCGCCCTCCACACAATCCCAGTATATAAATACTCCTCTCAGCATTTCAGTTTCATCATTGTGGACCAACTAACTACAAACAGAGGAGGATAGATAGAGAGAGAGAGAGAGATTTGGTTTGGAGAGGTTGCAGGCAGCGCGAGCATGGTGATGGAGTCGCGAGACATCGACGATCTTCCAAAGAACGCCGCCAACTACACAGCTTTGACGCCGTTGGGGTTCTTGGAACGAGCCGCCACGGTTCATCCTACAAGAAAAGCGGTGGTCCATGGATCTCGGTCCTACACGTGGCTCCAAACTTACCAGCGATGTCGTCGTTTGGCTTCAGCTCTCTCTAAACGCTCCGTCGGCGTTGGTAGCACGGTAATCCGATTATCATCTCCATCCGTCGCTAATCACCATGATTATTATTTTAATAAAGCTTTGAGTTTTGAGTTCTGTTTTGCTTGCTGCTTCTGAGTAGAAAAATGAGGAAAAATAAAATCATTTTTAGAAGGTCATATTTTTCCTCCCTTCCTTAAATCGATTATAGTTACTGATATGAAGTAAATGAGCTACTATAAGTAGCTATACTACTCTAACGAGATAGAGTATTTGCCTTTTTGCTTGTTGACTTTTCCTACTCTTTAACTTATTTGATTTTTCTTTTCTTTTCTTTCTGTTTTGTTTGAGGTTTTTGATTAGGAAGTTGGTTGATAGTTATAGATGAATTTATCAGTTAATAATTAATATACCCATTGATTTGTTTATCAGAAAGGGGTTGATCCTGTGCTCTTGTTCTGTTTATTGATATTATGGCAAGTGAGTTAATGTTAATGAATTAAAAGAGGAAGTTTTGTGGTCCAACGTTAGAGATTTATATCACTCTTTTCGTCCAATTTGTCAAAAGGAAAAACTTAGCAAACTTTACTATGAAAAATGAAAATGTCTTTTATATGTGTTTGTGCAGGTATGTATTTATATCCTGTGTATATGTATCTATGTATGTAGGCACAAATTGTACTCGTGGTGCTGGCTACTGTAAATTCAAATTTTCGGTTGTCGCTAAATTTCAGTATCATGAATTACTGAATGTTGTTAGATTGCTCCTATTCATGTTGGCTTTTATCTGATCCGGTTACTATGTTATTTTGCAGGTAGCTATCATTGCACCAAATGTCCCTGCTTTATATGAAGCTCATTTTGGAATTCCAATGGCTGGAGCTGTTGTAAACACTGTCAATATTCGTTTAAATGCATCAACCATTGCTTTCCTATTGGGTCATTCACAATCTGCAGTTGTCATTGTGGACCAAGAGTTCTTTTCTTTGGCAGAGGATGCTTTGAAAATCATGAAGGAGAAAAGCCAAGGCAATTTCAAGTCTCCACTTTTAATTGTTGTTGCAGATGAAAGCTGTGATCCCAGTACGCTGAGGTATGCTCTAGGAAGAGGAGCCATTGAGTATGAGGAATTCTTAAAAGGTGGTGACCCTGAGTTTGCTTGGCAGCCTCCTCAGGATGAGTGGCAAAGCATTGCTTTGGGTTATACTTCAGGCACAACAGCCAGCCCTAAAGGGGTGGTATTACATCACCGAGGGGCATATCTCATGTCTCTGAGTAATCCTCTGATATGGGGGATGCAAGAAGGAGCTATATACCTGTGGACTCTACCCATGTTCCATTGTAATGGTTGGTGTTTTACTTGGACACTAGCAGCTCTTTGTGGAACAAACATATGCCTCCGACAGGTAACTAACAGGAAAAATAATTGCTTTAGTTCTGCTTTTGTATTTGATTATAATTAGCTTATATGTAACCTTATACATCCATGTCTGATCTAGTGATCTTGCTCTAGGCATAACTATGTTGAAAATCCTAAGCTGTTTTGAGTTATAGTCCTACTGTGCTATGAGGCCTTTTATTATTCGGCTTCTATTCGTGTCGTAATTTGTGATTTGAGCTTGGGGATTGGGAGTTCTCCATCCCTTATACTTTAGTGTTAATGTTAACGTTCTGCACTAAAGTCTCTTTATCTATGATCTTAGCCTTTTGCTTACTTGGTATACTTTCCCTTTGTGGCTCCTTTTGCATCTGCAGGTAACAGCAAAGGGAGTCTACTCAGCCATAGCAAAGTATAATGTGACTCACTTCTGTGGTGCACCCGTGGTGCTGAATACTATAGTTAATGCCCCGCCTGAGGACACAATTTTGCCCCTCCCCCATGTTGTCCATGTAATGACAGCTGGTGCTGCCCCACCACCTGCTGTTCTCTTTGCAATGTCTCAAAAAGGCTTCCGTGTCACCCACACTTATGGTCTCTCAGAAACCTATGGCCCTTCGACAGTGTGTGCATGGAAACCTGAATGGGACTCAGAGCCACCTGAAACCCAAGCTCGCCTAAATGCACGTCAAGGTGTCCGGTATATTGGTCTGGAGGGTCTAGATGTCATCAGTACTCAAAATGGTAAGCCAGTACCTGCAGATGGAAAAACCATTGGAGAAATCGTGATGCGTGGTAATGTTGTGATGAAGGGCTACTTAAAGAACCCGAAAGTTAACGAGGAAACCTTTGCGAATGGATGGTTTCACTCCGGGGATCTTGGTGTGAAGCATCCTGATGGGTACATTGAAATAAAAGACAGGTCAAAGGACATTATCATATCTGGAGGTGAAAACATCAGTAGCGTGGAGGTAGAAAATAGTCTGTACTTGCACCCTGCAGTATTGGAGGCATCAGTGGTGGCAAGGGCGGATGAGCGCTGGGGAGAGTCTCCTTGTGCATTTGTGACCTTGAAGCCGGGAGTGGATAAATCTGATGAAAGGCGTTTAGCCGAGGACATAATGAAGTTCTGCAGGTCGAAGATGCCTGCTTACTGGGTTCCGAAATCAGTGGTCTTTGGTCCATTGCCAAAGACAGCTACAGGAAAGATTCAGAAGCATGTGTTAAGAGCTAAGGCAAAAGAGTTGGGACCTGTCAAATTGAGTAAGCTGTAAGTTTTAACCTGAAAATTATATCATTATTAGGGACTGGAATAAAAAGCCAGAAATGTTGGTGGTTTCATAGAGTGTTTGTATCAATTGTATGATGACGATAAATGTTATAGGCTTGTAGCAACATTGTTGTGTTAATTAATCAAAATTTTTCATAGCAAATCCTCTACTTCTTGTGGTAAGCTGCCAGTTTCATATTGATGGACTTGGTTGAAGACTCGGCAAAAATCCTCTTGGGTCTTTAAATTTAATTTAATGATGCCCAATTACTACGAAATCCATATTCCATACCTTCCTAGTGAGATTTTTGGGTTTCGTATCTTGTTGTTAGAATGAAGCCCAATCGATCTGACTTGACTGCAAAGAGTTGGTAAACTACGAGGCTATATTATTTTGTTATAAAGACGTTTTGGGCTTTTTAGAGCTGGTTCTAAGTCCAAGAACTTAGCACGAAATTTTCCAGGCTTTAAACCCATTTCTAATATATATGAACTCTTAAAAGGGAAATATAAGAAGGTTTTTGAACTGTCATTTTGATAAGCTCGAACCATAATTCATGTTAAAGTTTGTTAAAATGTCATTTGGCTCCCGTAATTAACTAAGAATCTCTAAAAGGGGATGTGGAGATAGCTACGGGCCAAAAAGATAATATAATATACAGAAGAATATTGCCCCTTGCAGTCAAATTGGAGCAACAAAGTTTCAAGATGATCTTAAAACGAAAATGATAGTTTTCTACAATGTACCCACCTACAAGAAAAGGAAAGGAAATGGTAGCTAAAAGCTTATAATTGGTCTAAACATTTGTAGGCTTGCTTAATTAATAACTAAACTTACAAACTTGATCAATTAAAGGTCATACGTTATCGATTCGATTCAAGATAGAAATCTCAAGATATGAAATTAACACTCATTGTTAGTCTCATTTTTTTTTATATGTTTGGCCTAAAATCGAGCTTTTAACCTTACTAGAACAAAGGGTTTGAAGTTAATTATGATATATGGTATAGATTTTTTTTTTTGGAATTTTGTTTTTTTGGCCAGCGAATTGTAGAATATATCTTCTAATTATTAGTAGACAAGAAAACATTATTTTCCCTTCATAATTGCAAAGATAGAAACATACCGATTGATCAAGGTAGACATACCTACGTGGCATGTTAAGCTCATGACCCAAATTTCAGATAACTCTTAGTATAAATTTGATAAAGAAGAAAAAATAGGGTTCACTTATACAATTTAATATATCGTTTAATTTGATGCTGCGGCGATAAAGTGGATGGCCTTTCATGAGTTACATCAATCGTTTCGATCCGGTCTTGCACGGAAGGGAAAAATCTTAATCTGTTTTTATGCCTTTGACACCCCTAATAATTTCTTTACTATCACATAATAAATATATCATTAAAAGTTTTGAGTACAAGTTTTGTTTCCCCAAGACTCCTCTTACGTTTTTCCTTGTCACTTAGATAGTTAGATTGACAAAGATATGTCTTTGGAGTTAAACCACATGGCAATGTTAAGTTCTTTCGAGAGATTGTATACATTTGGAAGGAAAGATATGGGTATATTGAATTTAAGTTGTTAAAATGAAAATGAAACAAATTGATGCATGTTAGGTTAAGCAAAGGAAATCCAATGTCCTTCAAATAAAGTTCCGAATCTTAATTAGTTAAGCTCCGATTTAATTCGACTCAATTCAACTCGAAATTCAATACGATTATCAGATGCAATAAAGGAATAAAAAAAACAAAGAGATATGCAATTTTGCAAAGTAAAAGAGGAAATTTGGAGGTAGAAGAAGATAAGGAAAGGTTTTAAGTTGATTAGGTAGCAATAAAAGAGTGCCATTTTTATACGTTACTTTTTTGTATTATTTAAGGATAAGAATATGTTATGATGATACCGAAATCATATGGATATCGTCCAAAAAAAAAAAAATCATATGGATATCTCTCCCCATACTCTCCTGTTGAAGCACCATAAAGAAAAGCTTCGTCATCCAAAGAAATTCAACTCCTCGGTCTCATCTCATCACATCTTCCGACTTCTATAGCTAATTTTTGCCTTTCGTTTTTCCTTATAAATGCGTATTCCTTCCTTCTCATCCGAAATTTGTTCTATTTTTTTAGTGAAAAATAAATATTTCATGTGGTGGGCCCTTTCATTTCAATTCATGATCCATCTAGTTAGGACTGTTAATGAGGCCCAATTTTGGCCCCATTTCCAACCAATCATATCTCTTTTTCTTCCATGCAAATTTGTTATTTTTGTATATATTTTAATTTAAGGTCACATATGATATTGGCTGTCCATTTGAAACCTAATTAAACCCCACAAATATGAAATATCCATCCCATGCAAGAAACTTGAAAGTCATCCTACAATGTTTTGGATAATATTGATTACATTATTACATGATTTCAAGAAAGAGTTGGATTGGTTGGCAATGGGCAATGCCTATAAACGAAATGTAGCAAAACCCAAAACCTTAATTTTTGTTGAAATTATGGATGAGAAATTAATATTTTATATGGGCCCCTAAATATTGATATACACCATTTAAAACACTTATTACTAAATACTTCAGTTTAAATTTCAAACAATACTTTCACGTTTCAAAATATGAAAACATCTATCATTTTATTGTAAGTCCCCTTATTATGAGACTCGTGTCATGCCCTAATCCTGAATGAATAACCTCCCAGGCCTCACCTAAAATTTTTTTGAACAAAAAAAAATCTATCATTTTAATTTCATGATCCACACAAATTAAAAAAAGTATTGTTAAATCGTTAAAAGTAATATAAACACGTTGATAGAGAAGAGGTTGGTTGAGCGTCTATTAATTAGGGGGCTTAGGCTTATATCAATCTGTACTTAGATATATGTTTAAAACTCAAATAATACTTGCATTATTTAAGTAGCTAAGGAAAAGAGAGATGATCTTAATTAAATCCAATGAATTCATTTGAGGCTATTTATTGAATAAGGTCTTGTAACTTCATATTAATTGATTGTTGTTTGGATTCTTATAAGAGTAGCATTTGAACTTACACGGTATAGGCTAATTCTTGTATATGTATTTGCCTTCGTCCCTTTGAATTAGGTTGCCATTTTTGTTCGGCAAGGTAGCTAGGCTTCTTGCATTAACATTGACAAATTTTTTTCATATTTTAACACATTTTTGTCAATTTTAACCACTCTTATATATGTTTGTACATGGAATTTTGATGGAATGATTTCTAAAAATGAGATTAATCCTCTAATTCTCATCTAGAATTTTGACCAAATTAACCGATGAAAACATGGTTAAAATACAATGAATCTTCTAATCATTTACCTACAACTCAAGAAATTATACATATAAACGTATAGTTTTCAACTTTGGCGGGTTTATGACGTAATTTATTAGGAGTGAAGGAAATTTAGGGGGAAAGAAAAAGGGAGGAATAGATGGACGGAGCAGAGGAAGAAGAGAATAGAAAATTTGAGAAAATATTACTTTTTGTTACATTTTGGTTCACAACGTGGGTATATAAAGAGATTTGTTCAAGGCTAACTACCTAGAGTGATTGTCTAGAATCACGCCACTAAGAAGAGATGTGCAAAAGGAAGTAACTGAAACAAAATAACTTAAAGAAAATTAACTAATTATTAAAACGCAGAGATTTGTTCAAGGGTAACTACCTAGAGCAAAACGCAGCAGCTTGTATCACAATTAAAGCACAAGAATACCAACAAGGGGTTGGATCAAGTGGTAAGCGGCTTGTTCCAGCTTAAACAGGTCTCAGGTTCGAGACCTTGCGTACGCAGCTTCCCTTATTGGGAGACTCACCCATCATAACCAGGTGCGCAACGCGGATCGGATCCAAATTAATTAGGGCTTGGATACATTAAAGCACAAGAATTAACTCAATTTGATTGGGAAAAAACCCATGAAATTTTGTACTAATAATTAAAGTTGGGATTGAATGCAAACAAGTTGCATAGAAAGATGTTGGTTCTTATAACATTATGGTCCCACACATAAAAGCCCGACCAATGGATCTCACATATGAAAAGGAGCTTTCGACCTCGTTCGGACAGGGACGTCGGAAGACACACAAATCAACCGATCGATGATTATGATGACGATGATCTTGTTTGGCAGCAAAAAGTCTGTTTTTTTGGGGTTATCGTCAAGCTTTGTTCAAGGTGTTCGTTATTCAACTATAGTAGCTATTTACATGATTCCCATATACTATAGCCATAATTCAAAAGAAGAAGATCCATTAAAAAGGGTCTTTAATGAAAAAGAACGTTGATTCAATTATACACAACAAAACTAATTTTGAGCATTTAACTTTAATAGCTTTGCATCAATCTTTTTGTTAGTTTTAGCTTTTTACACTTTGTCTTTTGGTTACTTTTCCGTGTATAGTAGAGTTCATAATAAAGTATAAAAGTTAATGTCAATTAATATTGCTCTTCTTTTATTAATTATTGACCTATAATAGCTAGAATGGGAGTGATTTTCACTGCAAAACTCATTTTCCCCCCTTTCTATATACAAGTCTTCCAATATTCGATTATTACACCTCAGATCTTAATAACTAATTTGAAATCGAGTCATGTCAGATCTTAAATGGAATAACTCTCTCAACACATATTTTCTCTATTAGTATTGAATTCATATGCTGCATATGAATGCATGTCGTACAAGAATTTAATCAATGATAAAGCATCATGTGAACTATAGGGCAGATTCTTAATTAATGGGTACTATGTCTTTTCATAAGCTGGTAGGTAATTTGATAAATGATAAAGAAACAAGTATAATTTGGGAGGATGTAGCTTTTAATTAATTTATTTGTCTTGATTTTGAATAATTATATATAGACCTCATATTCTTCAATATCTTCTATGGGTCCCCAACCAATAAAACAATTTCTTAATGCATACTATACAACTACTGTATATATTATCTGTATTATCTCATCTGTCAACAACCATATCCAAAGTATATGGTTAAGTCTAAAGAAACATATATAGCTTGCAGACAAAATTTTCAGTGAATTGCATATACAATAATTGACTTTTGAAAAAATAATTGGAGTGTGTAAATTATGAGATAAAAACGAATTATAGGAATTGGTTCAAGTGCAAAGCGATCTTTTATGATTGTAATCTCAATTTAGGGTCTGAATTTTTATTATAAGTTCAAATAAGAGCCCTAAAACACAATTTCAACAAATTAGAAGACATATTAAGTAAATTTTTACAAGTTAGATTCTCCTTAAATGAAAACCAATGTTTGTCATACCTACACATCAATTTTGATAGAAAAATGATGTTATTATATTAAGTTAAAAATCAAAACCTTTTAATCCAAATAAATTCAATAAACGTAGTATGATATAAAATTTTTCTGTGTTTTTTAATTTATATACATCTCACACACTAGTATTAACTAAAATCTTGCACAATATGTCGCAATTTACTAAATATGTACTTTAATGTGTTGAAATTGTGTTTTGGGGCCCTTATTTGAGCTTATTTGAAAAGTTGAAGCCCTTATTTGAGTCTTTAGTGATCTTTTACTAATTCGTAAAATTGAAAACACAAGTTCGATCATACAAAAACATATAAATGGTGATTTAATCATTTATTTATGCTTTCAATTCGATAAAAATTAGTATCGAACTAATATATATGACCTTAATTAAAAATACCTTGATTGAAAAAAAAAGTACCATTTCATTAGGTATGTGATGATCAGAGAATGAAACTCATGTAAATATATTATACAGTCACGGGATTTCTTTAGATGGGTCTCAAAATGTGTCATAATTCATAACTCATATGTAGCAAAAGTAAATTCACGTGTTTCAGAAAATTTACAGTCAGAAATCAATTCTTCTATGCATAAAAAAACAAGAAAAAAAAAAGGAAAAACAAAAAACCCTCTCTGCCCCCTATATATAATAGACTAATCCGAAGACAATTGCATGCATTTTCTTTAGTAAAAGTCAGGTGTTTTGACTCCCTTTTTCTTCAGTTAAAATGATTTTTTTTCTTATCCTTTTCTATAAGATCCATTCAATGGGCGGACTCATGTCATTTTCACAAATATAAATACATATAGTCATAGATTTATTTTGTACCTGTGTTTTTTAAAACCGACCTGGTAACGGAACTTATATTGGATTAATTACTAGCTAATTCGAAATTTAATATCGGTCTATAATTCAGTTAAAAAGGGAGAAAATTATAAAGTAATATACTATATTATATAATCAATTCGATCAAAGTGCATTAAAAACATTAAAATTTGTTCAAAGGCATTGAAATCTTATCAAAATGCATTAACATTTAATTTTGAACATTATGTAAAAACTTGATCAAAGTAACATTAAAATTGGTCAAAGAAAATTACGACCTTATTAAAAGTGCATTAAAATTGTGAATGAAAAAATAAACGTTGACAATTTCTTCCCGTTTGACATCATACCAACTATTGGGAGCCTTTGTAAAAATTAAAAATAAAAAGAAAAGGATTATTTTGGATTGTTAAAAATGGTATATACATCATTCATTAGTAACAAAAAAAAATGTAAAATGAGTTGTGCTTTTCCTTTTATGATATTCTCAACAAACAAGACAGTAAAACTGAATAAACTCTTCTCTTCATTTTAAGTGCGGTTAACGTGACTGAGATCAGAAAGATTCTCTGGTCCGTGACCACTCTTTCCAAATTTTAACTGATGCTAGAATTTTTTTTTTTTAATGTATTTATAAGATTAATCTTGTTGAAATCGGGTCGGTCTATTATGCGATAGAAGTAAAAGAACAAAGCTAGACTTGTTACTACTAGTCACATTACTTTTGTACACTATCATTTAAAACTGTTGGATGTGAGGTTGATCTGAATAACAACTGAGTCTATTTTAGAATAAAATTCTCTCAATAATGGGGTTTTTTTTTTTTTTCCATTTACAAACTCGAAACCTTAATTACTTAAAACAAGTATCGAATCACCTGAATCAACCAACTAAATTTTTCTCTTGTAATTGTTTAAGCCATAGGGGTATGGCTAATATAGTTAAATTTTCTACCTCTTTTTCTTATTTTTTTAGCTTTTTCTCACTCATTTACTCACTCTACACTTTTAGCTCACTATATCTAATCTCCATATTCCCCAACTGCGTGTCTTCCTTACTAACTTTCTCGTCTCCATATTGCAGTTTGCTTTATAGCTTTTAATATCTACGTGGAAACCCAATCATGATTTCAAAACTCTTACCTCAACCAATGACATTTTCCCTCTATATATACACCCTTTAATCCCTTTCTTCAAACTCACACCAAAATAAGAAGTTATAGCCAAATAATAACTTCTAAAATATAACAAAGCAATGGCTAATAAAAATTCTCTTTTCCCACTATTTCTCTTCTTCACTCTTCTCTTCTCAGTTTCAATGGTGGAGTCTCGTCCACCCTTTGCATGTGATCCTCGAAATGGTTTGACGAAGAATTTGAGGTTTTGCAAAGTGAATTTGCCTCTTCATGTGAGGGTTAGGGACTTACTAGGGAGGTTGACATTGCAAGAGAAGATCAGGTTGTTGGTGAACAATGCCGCCGCCGTGCCTAGGCTGGGGATTCAAGGCTACGAGTGGTGGTCCGAGGCGCTTCACGGTGTCTCAAATGTCGGTCCGGGTACTAAATTTGGTGGTGACTTCCCCGGCGCCACCAGCTTCCCTCAAGTCATCACCACCGCTGCTTCTTTCAATGAATCACTATGGGAGCAAATCGGACGGGTAATTAATTAATTATTATTAATTTTTTTAATTAATTAAAACTTTTATATTTTTCAAATGGATAATATATACTTACTCGTCATTTTCATTCATTCCATTACGTAATCTTTGATTATCACAACTCATATTTAGCATTAAATCTTTGACAGTCCATCAAATATTAATATAAACTTCTATTTTCAAACGATGACTTAACGTATGAAAATTTTGTTTGGTTCTTTTTTCATAATGGGTCATTTTAACTTTTTAATTTGTGATTTTGATGTTAGCTAGATTTCCATTGCTCCATCGTCTAAATTGGCCGAGGCAATAGCATGTGTTGGCTTGAAAGACAAATCATTTGCTAATTGTTTTATTTCCTCTTAGGCTAATTTAGGCTTTTCGTATATTGGCCCATACCGAGAGTTGTTTCTTTTTGTATATTGATAAACTAAAAATAAAAGTTCCCACTATTCCCACCCTCTATATAACTAAACTCACCACTTTTTTCCATATACTATAGTAGACAATTTTGAAAATTAAAGTTTCTTAAAAGCCTTGCCTATAGCCCACTTTGTTAGTTTAATTCTAATTTATCTGCCCATAAATTTGGACAAAACTGTCCTTTGACAGTTCGGTCATGCATAAAGACTATGCCATGTTTGTCACTACCTATAACCAATTTGCTACTACACATATATAGTATATAGTATAGTATAAATTTAATTATTATAGAAACCCCATGATATGTGTTTTGATTATATATATAAAATAAGGCAAATTATACAATACACCGGCGATGGAGTTTAGCATACTACATAAGCGGGTCCTGAAGGGTGACATGTGTCCTTTAGGGACTAGATTGACTTAATTAATTCAAAAAATGGACATGTGTCAACTCCACAACCCACTTGTGGAGTCCAAAATTTACACCGCCGGTGTATCAAATAATTACCCATAAAATAATTATATTATCAATGTCTATTGGATTGAATGGGAGCCAATATCTTTTAAACAGTAATACAATATAAGGTTTCATGTTCGGGTTTTGTAAAAGTCTTTTGATATATAAGAATATTTTGATGATAACAAAAAATGTTTTAAAAAAAATTTACATAACATGTAAGTAAGCTTACTGTTATTAGATTATATATTGTCTTGTTAGCTTATGATGAAATGAAATTTCCTTGAGAACATGATACCTTCAATTAATCTTGTCATTGTCTGCCTTGTAATGATGCTAAGATATTCTGTTTTCAGCAATTATAATTATGCTGTTGATGACACAAGGGAGAACATCAAAACAATAGTATATAATATTCATTAATTAACATATTATTATTATCATATAGTACTATTTATAATGGAGGTTGTTAGATTTGGCCTTTTAGTGATAAAATTCTTCATACAACATCAATAAGAATCAAAATTATTCTTCAAACTGGTAAGCTTTCTTATCTTTGCTGTCGGTTCATAATCTCATATATATCAATTCTCTCTAACCATATAATAATAAGAATGCTTTCAAAACCAGCAATTAATAATAAAGCAGATCAAAAGAAAGTAAAAGTGAAAATATTAGTAGTTGTATTAAGAGATCTAGAAATTAAGTTGAGTGTCAAAATTAGCCATGTAATTGGAAGTATAGATAATTAGTAGCCTTATAGCTATAGTAAAGTAGAAATGGGTGACTGAAAGTGATGTTAACGATCCAAGTTTATATGGGAGACCCATTTGAAACCAACTTGCAAAGGAATTAATTTGCGTATCCATCTTAGCTACGGCTAGCTTATCTTAGGGTCCAATAATTCCAAGTAAAAAAAAAAAAAGTAAAGCACCCATATACCTACTCTCAACTTTTTTCCCATTTAATTTCTTCATTTCCCACCGTTAATTCAATTACAAAACTTAATTATTTGGATTATAAACAAAAAAGGGTTTCAAAATTTATTGTTTAATGAAATCAAATCGTGCATCATCAATCAGTACTTAAATTTGCAGGTGGTTTCTGATGAAGCAAGAGCAATGTACAATGGAGGAATGGCTGGATTGACATATTGGAGTCCCAATGTTAACATATTCCGTGACCCACGGTGGGGCCGTGGCCAGGAGACACCTGGGGAAGACCCTGTTTTGGCCGGAAAATATGCCGCCAGATACGTCAGGGGGCTGCAAAGTGCTAGTGGAAATCGGCTCAAAGTTGCTGCCTGCTGTAAACATTACACAGCTTATGATCTTGATAATTGGAATGGTGTGGATCGTTACCATTTCAATGCCAGGGTAAGAACAGAACAATGGAAACATGACAATGGGAATTTATTAAATAATTGTGTTAGTGTCTGATGCAACATTCATGCCATATTTAAATGTCTTTTTTATTCTCTTTCGGTTCTGAATCTGAATATTATCAGAATAATTTACTGAACCAAAAGTTATGGCCAAACTAGCTACTTTTTCATTGTCCCATACCTCTCTGCAAGAAGTTGAAAACGACTGCTAAAGAATTCAGGACCATTCAACTAGCTTATAATAGTATAGACACCCTAAGATTAATTAAGTTGATTTAAAATTGGTTTATCTTTGACCAATCTTAGGAGTCACATGCAATCTTTAGCATAGTTAAATAGGGTAATTGACCAAAAAGATAATTAAACTAGCTAATTTGGCCATTTGGGTCTAAATTATAGCTTGGAAATGATGGATATTGCAGGTTAGCAAGCAAGACCTGGCTGATACATATGATGTGCCATTCAAAGCATGTGTGGTGGAAGGGAATGTTGCAAGTGTTATGTGTTCTTATAATCAAGTCAATGGGAAACCCACTTGTGCTGACCCTGATCTTCTCAAGGGCACAATTAGGGATCAATGGCGGCTTAATGGGTATATTGTATCAGATTGTGACTCGGTTGGGGTAATGTATGATACTCAACATTTCACTTCTACCCCAGAAGAATCTGCTGCTATGACCATCAAAGCAGGTCATTAACATGTTATAATTTTGGATTGGAATTGGGTTTTTTACTATTCAGATGTCTTATTTAGAAATGGGTTTGATTTGTTTTGCAGGTTTGGATTTGGATTGTGGGCCATTTTTGGCTGTCCATACAGACTTGGCTGTAAGGAGAGGGTTGTTGGCTGAGGCTGATGTTGACATGGCTCTAGCCAATACTATTACAGTCCAAATGAGGCTTGGTATGTTTGATGGTGAGCCATCAGCCCAACCTTATGGAAACCTTGGCCCAAGAGATGTGTGCACTCCTGCCCATCAACAACTAGCTCTTGAGGCTGCCAGACAAGGCATTGTTTTGCTTAAGAATTCTGGGCCTTCCCTCCCATTGTCCACTTCTCGCCACCGCACTGTTGCTGTTATTGGACCCAACTCTGATGTCACTGTCACAATGATTGGAAACTATGCAGGTAAATAGTTAGTAGTTCTTTAGCATCATGATCAAATGAATTGGTTCATTTGCTTCATCATTCAAATTACCAATTACTCTTTGGGCGGTTTAGTGATTGGAAGTTGAGTGTAAAGTTTTTTTCAAAATAGTAAGATCCACTTTTGCTAAGCACCACTAGATTTTTTTTTTTTTGCCAAAAAAAAAATTACTAATTGAATTTGATTGACTTATGCAGGAGTTGCATGTGGTTATACAAGTCCCCTGCAAGGTATTTCAAGATATGCCAAAACCATTCACCAGGCAGGGTGTTCAAACGTTGCTTGCACCACAAACAATCAATTCGGGGCCGCGGAGTTTGCAGCTCGCCATGCTGATGCAACTGTACTGGTAATGGGGCTTGACCAATCGATTGAAGCAGAATTCAGAGACAGGAGAGGGCTGCTCTTGCCTGGACACCAGCAAGAACTGGTTAGTCGTGTGGCTAGAGCCTCTAGAGGCCCTACGGTGCTTGTACTAATGTCAGGCGGTCCAATTGATGTCTCATTTGCTAAGAATGACCCTCGAATCAGCGCCATTTTGTGGGCTGGTTATCCAGGCCAGGCTGGAGGAACTGCCATTGCAGATGTCATTTTTGGAACCACCAATCCAGGTAAAATTTTTGATGTGAATTAACCCTTTTCTTTTTCGATATGGCTCGACTCCAGACTAGTCGTGCCAAATGTAGTTACCAGATACCAGAGAGTTAGTAAAAAAAACCACTTAACCCTTTTCTTTTCTTTTCTTTCGGGCTCAACTCCGGACCAGTTGGGACCTAATGTGGTTACCCGAGGGTTAATTAGGTCTATCAAAATAAACTTAACCCTTTTTCTTTTGACAGGAGGAAAGTTGCCAATGACATGGTATCCACAAGATTATGTAGCCAAAGTGCCAATGACAAACATGGGCATGAGGGCAAACGGAGGCTACCCTGGAAGAACCTACCGTTTCTACAAAGGACCCGTTGTGTTTCCTTTTGGCTATGGCATGAGTTACACAACTTTCAAACACTCTTTAGCCCAAGCCCCAACTCAACTCTCAGTTGTTCTAAACACCAATCTTTACGCCAACAAAAACTCATCATTGTCAAGCAATTCTGTCAGGACAAAACATGCCAATTGCGACTCACTTTTCTTACCTTTCCACATTGATGTCGAAAACACCGGCAAAATGGATGGAACTCATACCTTGCTTGTCTTCTCTACACCACCTGCCGGAAAATGGTCTCCGACCAAACAATTGGTAGGTTTCCATAGAGTTCATGTCGTTGCTGGGTCAAAGCAACGAGTCAAAGTCAACATTCATGCCTGCAAACATCTTTCCGTTGTTGATGAATTTGGGATTCGAAGAATCCCAATGGGTTCTCATAGTTTACACATTGGTGATGATCTCAAGCATTCTATTTCTCTAGGAGTTTAAGAACATCATAGGAATAGCAATATATATATATATATTATAAGTCAAGTATTGATTATTACAAGTGTTTTTAATTACATTGTTGATTGTAATTCCTCTCTCTCTCAAATCTTAAGAGAAAAAAAGAAATCTCAAAGTTTTTGAGAGAGTGATCCACTGGATTCCCAAAGGGGAAGAAAGTGGACATAATCAAATTGTAAGTTAGGGTTTGGATTTTGATAATTTCTTGTAGAATAGGAATAGAGTCCCAATCTGTTTTGTTTACAGACAAACAAGATTGATTGAAAACAGAATTTGGTCAGTTATGAATAATTAGAAGAAGAAATTAAGAAACCAGCTCAAGCTTTGCTGGTTTATGTCTTGTAAGAAATTGGTATTTGTATTTGTATAAGCTTGTTTCAAGTTTTATTGTACTTTGAGCTCCATAACTCTCTGAGAGGAGCTACTGTGTTCAAAGAAATACAAATATAATTTACATTATTATACTTCTTTTTCTTTTCCCTAATTAATCTTTAGTACATGTTTAGTATTCAAATTGGAATTGTTCCAGAAGTTTGACTAATAGATTCAATGTGAAATTGAAATTGAAATTGGAATTTTCAGAGGAAATTTTGAAGTCTACTTGCTTGATTTAAAAAGACATGACTGGTAAGCAACTACTCCAGCGACTCATCTAATTCTTCTAGATTCCTACTATACATTAATTTTCTTTTTTTGTGTTAAGAATTCTCTAGTCAACCAACAATTAATCAATTTTGTTTACTCAGTATTAATTTTGTTTTCCAAATTGATGAAGTTATCAAGTTATAATGTATATAGAAGAAGATACACGATAAGTAACTATTTAATAGGGAATTGAATCGTGTCAAGCCCCAATAGAATAAAGTTTTCCACGTATGATAATTGAATTTGAGAATTTTACTTAAAACTTACATACAATTACATACATGATACATCTAATTGGTTTTTATCTTATATTCATTGAATCATTGTAAAATATATATATTGTTTAACCATATCTCAACACTTGCCTGAACGCCAGTCTCACAAGATTGCAGATCTACATACTGAAAGCATCTAGTTGATTTATTGGATAACAGATACGGGGCGACCCCCGCCTTTCGTAGAAATCCACGACCCACTTACATGGCACCCGAGTGTCTATATAAACAGAGTAATCCTCTCATTATTTCTCTATTCAAACACTCCTAGCTTCTAGACCTAAGTTAAAATCTCATGAACTACTCAGGAGAACATCACTGACTTGACCATTGAAATGCTAATGCGGGATCTCATCCCTACACTCCTAGGTTCTCTTTGATTTTCAGGTTTTCTACATAGCAGATCTCAAGAGCTTGGGAGTCGATCTACAGGATCACATTGTTGAGAACATTTTGACCTCAACATACATATACGTACATTATAAATATGTACTTGGATAAGCATCAAGCATGTTTTTTTACAAGTGTCAAAAAAGATTGAAACCTCACCCATTGCCAATTTGAATTTGCCGTTGTGCTAAATGAAAAAAATATTTAAATTGTGAACAAAAAATTAAACAAATCCACACGTGTAAGAAGAGAGCAAGGTGTCAATACAAGAGGGAATTCGGCACGTGAGAAATTGTAAGGTGTATGAGTTCCCTATGGACCAGCTGATATTGATATGTTAACGGCAAAAACCATATAGAAACAACTATTACAAAAAAATTTCACTAATTATCACAACAAAAAGGCTATTTTCTTTAGTAAAAAAAAATCGAGGCGTGTATTCGATAATCACATTAGATCCTAATAATTAATTTAAAGTTGAATTAAATCGCAATATTTATTTTCTTCAAGACAATAATAATAAGATGAAAAGAAAAATAAAAGAAGAAAAAGCTATATATATATATCAATCTTTTTCTTTTTCTTAATATATGTAGAATCCAATCCTACCCTTCACCCACCATGGTTGTGAAATGAAGGTTTTGATTGGTAATTAGGTCATTGTTGTTTTCCTGCTTTTAACTTGTTTTACTTTCCATCTTTTCATTTTGTCTAACCTAAATTATTGTATATATTAGCCATTACTTACCTTCCTTACAACATATTCTTATCTCACCTTCTCACTCAACTCTTCCAACTACAACACATTCACAATTCTTTCTTTCTTTCTTTCCTTCCTATCCCTTCCCCCTTTTTCTCTTTCTCTTTCTCTCTTCTTGCTTCTCTTCCTTCTCTCTTCTCCAAGGTAAATGCCAATTCCCACCCTCCTCTGTTTTTCCTCTGTTCCTTAACAATAACACTCTGTTTTCCTCTGTTTTTTAAACGATAGCACTCTGTTTTTTTCCCTTTCTGTCTCTGTTTTTTACTCTGTTTTGCTTCGGGTTTTTCACATAGGCACGTTCATATGTACACCGAAGAACAAGCATGAATTTGATGTTCTTTTTTAAAAAGTTAATTGGGTTTTAATTGGTTTTTATTATTATAGTGTTAATAACCATTGATTATTATGCAGGCAGCTGAGGGAAAAGATAAAAATGGCAGACTGCAAACAAGCTGAAGAATTCTATGGCTCCCAAGAACACGAGGTAATTATTATATATTGTCATTGCCGAAATAATTACTATATATTTCTTCTTTTTAGTCCCGACATTATCGAAATTGATTTGTGTTTGATTCTAAATTCATTATCATATATTCATAATTCATTTGAGAAATCGAATCCCATATAGTAATTTTTCTTTGGTTTATGAAGTGGGCCCATCTTAACCAATCAATCTTCGACGTTAATTTTTCTTAAGCTCTGCCTCCATAATGATTGATGATGAGTTTTTAAAGGAGTTCAATGTGACATTTTCCTAAATAATGATCATCTTGTTTTCTAGATGAAAGAGTTAACGGTTCTGATCTTCACTATCATGTCCACGTGTGAGGCCCACATGGAAGTGGAAGTATCATAACATATATAGTCTTTGTTCACTCTAACTAACTCCCATTTTGATTGTTAGTAATTATAGTAGTAATCATTATTAAGATGCCATGTTTTGATTTTGATTATGATTTGAGGTTAAGACTCACTAAATTTATTTGATTTATAATAATGATTTAATTTCTAAATACGTGCTTAGAGAATCACTCTATATTTCTAGGATTCCATCAGCTCAAATCTATAAAATTTATCATACAATTAAGACATGACAAAAATTTAATCAATAAATTTACAAAACATAGTTATAAAAAAGTTAAAAATTTTAATTTTCTGATACTTTCAATTAGATTGTGGACGTGTCAGCCATCACTGATCTCCTGGTGTAAGCAGGGTGTGCAATCATTTATTATCTGATATTTTTTGCTTTTTACTGCACCGATTTCGTGATGTGAGTAGAGTGTACGATAATTTATCTGATACGTCCAAATCTTGCCGCATCAAAATTGCTTTTCATTATTAGATGAAAAGATAGCGGTGGTTTTAAACCGTTTCTGACCGAAAAGCCAGATGTTGACAGAGGGATCCTAAATATCAAAAATAACTTTAATTATGATACGATAGTTTAAATTGAATATATAAGAAAATGTAATCAAATTTCACCTCATGTATTAATTTTGATTATATAATTTGAGGTTAAACTTTAAAAATTTCATTGATTTTTAGTGATTTAATTTCCAAAAAGGGGCATGGAGAATCAACTGATATTTTTAGTTTCCACGTTTAGGCCCCCGAAATGAAAGGCCGAATTCTAATTAAATTTCTCAATCATAAGAGATTTTTATTTAATTTTTGTTTGCGTGATTTATGGTGTAAAAGCATTTCCATGTGCTCATCTAAAGAATAGTAGGTAAGTAGGGTCCCCTAAATCAACGGCTACCATGATGACACGATAGGATGTTTACGTTGTGAAAGTACTTCCTGTAATTTCAGATTTCAGAGACATTCTTTTGAAATGTCGGCAGCAGTGGCCAGTGGTGTGTTGGATTTGTACGTTTAAGCAGTGTAGTAGTCTACTCGTTGATGTTAACTGTTAAGGTCTTAAGGCTGTCAACTAAAATCACGTGGAATTCTATTTCTAACATTATTTTTCTGTTGGGTTTTGTCTTTTTCAAATCTTTTGTTCGAATCTAATATCTTTTTCTTACTTAAAAATTTTAAATTGAGCAATGTTTTTCAATTTAACGTTAGAAGTGGGTACCAATTAAATCAAATCAATGCACCAAGTGCAATGTAACATGTTTTATTGGTACAAATTTTGTATAGTAATCTTTTTTATCCGAAAAACTTTAGGTGAGAGGAAGCTGTCCCAATTCAAGATCAGATCATGCCGTAAGTCTTTAGGAGGGCTTACAATGATACTTTAAAATTAAATTGTGTCGAATTCTAAATTGAATAAAACATTTTTAACGTTATGTTAACCATCCACAAAACCCGTATTTGTATGAATAATATCGAATTCTTTCCATTTAATCAAACAAATGTTAGTAGCGCCAGGTTATGATTTTATCTATATTAAATTACTCATTTTGATGTATGTAATTTTCTTTTTTCAGGGAACCACGGCTCAGAAATATGGAGGGCTCGTTCCAAAGAAGAAACCCTTGATCTCTAAGGTAAGTAATTAGGACCTTTTTTATGGTTAAGACAAAAAATTGAATTATTTTGATATGATTTGAACTCATAAAAACAGTAATTATAAATGAATGTAGGACCATGAACGTGCCTTCTTTGATTCAGCAGACTGGGCATTATGTAAGGTATTTGTCACATTAAAAGAGAAAAATTTAGATTCTTATCCAACCCAAAGTTTACAGTTGGACTCCATTTTTATGTTTCATTTTTGGTTCCTTCTTGAATTTGTCGGTGAGAGCCTGAGAGGGTCCCAAGCTTAACTGGAATCCAGGGCTTAATATGGCCCAACACTAATAATTTGTTGGGTAAATTGAAGCCCATGATAGCTCTCTTCGATTTTGATTGCAAGGTGTTCGATCTTATTTCGCTAAGATATTTTTTTCCCTAATGATTGAATGGTAAACAGCAAGGTGCAGCAGGGGTTAATCAAAAATCAACCGTGGCAATCGAGACTTTAAGACCAAAGCTGCAGGTAAATAATACTCCATATTGCTTGATTTGTGTTCGATGTTTGAAGTGAAACTTAACCATAATTAATGTTACTTGATTTCATTTTTATGAAGAGAACACCACACCAACAACTACCTCCAAGAAGACCTGCTTGTACATCATCTGGTCGGGAGAACATTGTGAGTTGCTGCTCTGAGATTTGTCTTCCTCTTGATTTCAAACCATGAACTTTGTTGGATTCTTACATATGGTTAAATTGTTGTCGATGTTGTTGCAGGGGCAGTAGGTTTTTATGAGGAGAAGTTGGATATGGATATGTTTATAACAATTTTATGGTTGGTCATGAAATTGGGTACATTCCAATGGGCACTTGAATTAGTTTATTTAGCAATAAAAATGGAACAGAGAAATTAATCTCTGCTCTTGTTCTGTAATTACTGCCTTTTATCAATGAATTTCCTGAGATGTGCATATCTCCTTTTCTATACTTAAACTTGTGTTCTGTCAACAAATATCTGCAAATATGAAGGTAATTAGAAAGTGAGAAATTTCTATGATCCTCCACTTTCATTTTCATGGCCCCATTAGAAATTTCTATGATCCTCAAACCTTCTTCTAGAGGATAGGCTTTGGTTGTTGTCAGTTTTTCTTCTTTGGACTTTTATTTAGATTAAAAATGGAACATGTCAAGATCAAAGACCCCATTAACTCAACCTTGGTCTTTTATTTGGTTTATGGATAATAATGAGTGAAAAAGCAAGAATAACCCAATTGAAGAGGAGAATTTAAGACAAGTAGACAACTACAACAAGAAAGAAGAGATTTGTTCATATCATAACCACGGTAAAGGTGAAGCCAACACAACAAGAAAAGGAGAATTTATTTCTTACTCATTACTAATAATAGGTCTCTTTTGATTGTTACTGGCATCGGTATTTTCATGTATATATCGAAGTATCTCAAGATGAATAGCATATTAGTACATGTATATATACATATATACTGGTTTATAACCACTTTTTACTACATGATATATAACACTATGAATCATTTTTTGAAGAGCTTGATGTCTTTCCACCTTGATTCCATGAAGTTGCTAGAGTTTTCTGGTGCAGCATAGACACCGCATTTGAAATACAGGTCACCTGGTCCCTGATCGTTCACCACAAACTTTTGTTCACCATCGATGAAAACTGTGATCTTCCCTTCTTTTACATCATGGATCACATTCACTCTGAACCACTTGTCGTAGAGATCGGTAGCAACCAAGTTGTATTTGTAGTACCTCATGTTACCATCATAAATCCGCAATTGCAGAGTTGTAGCTCCTTCTGCTGCACCATGAATCTGAACTATGGTAACCCCAGATGTTCCTTCTGGTACATAAGCATAGCCTTCAAATTGCCAAACTCCAGATGAATAGTCATATCCCTACAATACAAACATCAACCCAAGTTAACTAATTTGATTTATGGTTTTATAGTATGTAACTATATATATGTATATGTTAATGTTACCTTAATGCGGATTTCGGTACGTGGCCTGGTTCCGCTGCTTTGCTTGAAGGGCTTGTCGTTGTTATAAACCCATAAACTTCGAATTCCATCAGAGTAATTGTAACGTTGAGAGAGTGGTATGTTATATGGTTTCTGTAAGTCGATATTGTCATCGGTTAATGGCAATTGTGTAAATCCATCTGTAGGATCAGCAGCACCAAAAAGGCTATGTTCCTTTGCAGAAACAGCAAGGAGGATAAGCACAAGGCTGTAGCAGTAGGAAGCTTTCATTTTGTTAATGAAATTTTTTATATCCCGAGTTATGGATTTGTTATAGAATTTTTGAAGATATAGCAACATATTTATATACTGCATTGGATTTGTCTCTTGCAGAAATTAAGATTATTGCAATACATTTCCGTAAACCTTCAAATAGATTTTAAATAATACAAGACTTCAACTTTGGATTTTTGTCAAATTTTACACAATTAGACCCTTCTGCTGTTGTTTTTACTCACCACTGACCAATTATATTGCCCCTTTGAGACTGAGACTCTGTCTTTGCCTATGTATGTCACTCTTGCTATATTATTGCTCTTTTAGTTAGGAACTATTTTAAGTTCAAAGCAATCTTATATATTGAAATTGTGACAGCTTCTTCAATGAATATTATGTTGGCCCTTTCTTGATTCTATTTGTAAAAACTTATTTTCCCTCAAAATGTTACTACTATATATACTAGTTTTTTTGCCCGCGCTTCGCTGCGGGGACGAAAATTTCATGAAGGCCTCCTTATGAAATCTTTGTTAATTGAACATCTGGATAAAAAATAATATGAAATTAAATAGATTGTCAATCGAAATCACAAAATTTGAAAAGTATTTTTTAGAATTGAAACATGAAAATTAGCTTTTGAATCTTTCATGAAAGTTGTAGATCATAAAATTACCTTTTAATAGACACCTGAATTACCTTAATTGGACAAATAAAACAAAGAAAATTAAAAATAATGAAGCGTTAAATCGAATAAGATAGAATTTGTAAATGACTAAGTAGCATAAAATAGAAAAGTATGAGGGTCATTTGACAACTAATTCAAATAAGAAAATATTTCTTAATGGATATCTTAAAATATAAAAATTCCCTTTTGAACCCTTAATGAAACTCGTAGATCAAATTAACTTTCGGTTTTCTCATGAAAGTCGTAGATCATACAATAACCTTTTAACTGACACTTGAATAACTTTAATTGGACATGTGGATCGAAAATTATATGGTATTAAATAGACCAAAAATCGAAACGACCAAATTTAGGAAGCATTTTTTTGAATTAAAACATAAAAATTTGCTTTTGAGTTCTTCATGAAAGTTGTAGATCATGAAATTACCTTTTAATAGACACATGAATAAACTTAATCAGACAGATAGAACAAAAAATAAAAAAATAAATCTTAAACGTTAGATTAAGATAGAATTTGTAAAGGACTAAGTAGTATAAAGTAGAAAAATATGAGGGTCATTTGATAAATAATCCAAATGAGAAAATGTTTGTTAATGGAGATCTTGAAGCATAAAAATTCTCTTTTAAACCCTTCATGAAACTCGTAGATCAAATTTAGCTTTTCGGGTCCTTCATGAAAGTCGTAAATTATGCAATGACCTTTTAACTGACACTTCAATAACTTCAATCGGACATGTGGACAAAAAATTATACGATATTAAATTGACCGACAATCAAAACCATAAAATTTCGGAAGCATTTTTCTAAATCAAAACATTAAAATTGGCTTTTGAGTTCTCCATGAAAATTTTAGATCATGAAAATATCTTTTAATAGACACTTGAATTACCTTAATCGGACAAATTGAAAAAAAAATAAAAAAAATAAAAGATAACGCGTTAAATCGTTTAACCTATAATTGTAAAGGACTAAATAGCATAAAAGTATGAGGATCATTAGATAAATAATTCAACAAAAAATATTAGTTTATGGAGAATGGGACCCATAAATAGTAAATTTTTCACAAAATTCCCAAAATACCCTCAATCATCAATCCAAATAACGAAAAAAACCGAACATGAAAGTACCAAAATACCCCTCCTTATTTGTTCTTCAAATCATGAGAAGTTAAGATTGGATTGATTTTTAGGTAATTTCACTTTCTCCTATTATTGTTTCTTATTCTTATTTCTTATAAGTTACCACACGTTAGAGAAAAAAAAATGTAAAGACCAAAAACTAAGTTCGGGTATGGTAATTGGTAATTTGGGCCAGTCCTCCAAAGGGTGGTTCGAGATGGGCCGAGTAAGATGGATCAAAGATTTGACCCAATTAATGTTTGGTGCCTGATTGGACCCAATTAATGCACATGTGAATTGTGATCATTGATTGATGGTGTACGTACAATAATTCGTTGTTTGGCTCTACGCCTCCACCACGAACGAAAATCCTCTGCTCCAATTTTGGTGTCCCATTTGTGCCCCATCCATTAAATAATGACACGTGTCTCTTTTCAATTTTTAATATTATTCCTTGTTTGCGTAATTAAATTAAATTTTATATTTTCATTCTAAAACCCTATGAGGAATGTATTAAAATTTAGGATTAACCCTTATATTTAATTATTTATTGTTAATTTGGGGCTAAACATGGTGTTTATGTGGGTTTCTTATTTTATTTTTTTGTATAAATATTATTTGTTAAAACTTACAAACAAACAAGGTATAACACAAGGGACATGTGGCATGATTTGGTGAATGAGGCATGGAATGGGGCATAAAACTTGGGGCAGGGGATTTCCATCCCTCCACCTAAGGCAAATTATTTGACAAAGACAAGATTATTGACTATTAGGGTAGGAAGTATAAAATAACCGCCATAAAATATTTGATTGATATACTAGACTCTTAGTTTTACTAGTTAGAGTTTGATTCTTGTGATGCTTGTGCATAACATGGTTTGGCCTTGATCTTGGACTCAACTTTAAAACATTGAGCACACTGGCTAACAGTTGGATTAATAATAGTAACATCATAGTTGGATTATCCTGAAGCATCTTTGTTGGGAGAGGTTTAAATTTTTACACTATCAGTCCAAAATGGGATTAGTCTCAGGTCAAAAGATATTATCTATACTATATTAAAAAGTACATACTCTTGTAAAACTTTTGAATCGCCTATTATACCCTTATTTTTCGAATATATTTCTTAAATGCCATTGTTTAGACTTTTATAGTTTTACTCAACTAAAAACTCTATTTTTATTTAATTAAATATAATATCCTTATAACTATTTATTTTTACCATTTTACTATTTTAATTAAAAAAACTTATATATATTATAATTTTTTAAATATATTTTTATAGTTTTACTCAACTAAAAACTCTATTTTTTGACCAACAAAAACTAAAAACACTATTTTTATTTAATTAAATCTAATATCCTTATACCTATTTTATTTTTATCAATTTACTAATTTAATTAAAAAAACTTAGATATATTAGAATTTTAAAAATATATTTCTTAAATGACATTATTTAAATTTTACCATCTTTTTTAAGAAATAAGATCTTTTACAATTATTCTACTAAAAACTCTATTTTTAATTAATTAAATTCAATATTTTTATAAATATTTTTAATTTACCATTTTAAATTTTAAAAATTGGAGATTTTTTTC
>AWUE01022419.1:0-23557 GCA_001974825.2 Corchorus olitorius
ATAGACTTTTACAATTATTCTACTAAAAACTCTATTTTTAATTAATTAAATTCAATATTTTTATAAATATTTTAATTTACCATTTTAATATTTTTCAATTATAATATAAACTAATTTGAACAAAAAAATTATAATATAAACTAACAAAAATCTTATTATCAAGTTTAAAAGTTAAAATAATTTACCTAATCATTAATTATTCATCATTTTTTAAACTAATTAAGTTAAAAATTTATTTAAAATTTAATTATTGTGATTAACTTTTTTCAATTTTTTGGAGTGTGTATTGATAGTTTAATAAATTGGAGTTGTATAACAAGAATTTAAAAGTTTTTAAAATAAAAAGAAGAGTAACATGCAATTATTTCCTTTGACTTATAAAGTTAGAGTAGTTAAATGGGCGGGTTGGACGGTTTCGGGTCATACTAATCTGGGTCCATGTCATATGAGTGAGATAATTTTCTCGGATCATCCAGGTTTCGGCTCATCTGGATTCAGGTCATTCGGGTCTCGGGTCTGCTAGATTTAGGGTCATGCAGGTTCAGGTTACTCGGGTTCTGGGTCATTCGGGTTTTGGATTTTTCAGGTTTAGAACTCGGATCAATTGGGTCAGCCTTGAATTTTTAAATGCTTAATTCTTAAATTTATTTAAAATGATTAAAATTATAACAATGTGTATTTGATAGAATAAAACATAATTTTAGTGTATAATATTCTTGGATCATCGGGTTATCTTCTCGGGTTATTCGGGTTACAAGTTTGTCGAGTCTGGATAGGACAGGTTCGAGTTGTTTAATTTCTCTGGTCAAATCGGGTTCGATCGGGTTGGAACGGGTTATCAAGGTTGGATCAGATTTTACAGTTTTACTTATAATTAATTTCAATTATTATTTTAATTTTCTTTTAATTTAAACACAATTGGTCACGTGCGGCACGTGGAAGTGAAAACTAGTTAGTATATAAAAAAATATATGTTTACAACAATTCAATGTTTGGCTCCACCTATAGCATTTGAGAATTATTAGACAAAATGAAAAAAACAAAAGTATTTTGTTGGTTGTGCACAACGTAATTCCAAAGCATTTTGATTTCTTGATTTGAATACAAACACAATTGTGGAAACTATTTATGTTGAATTCTTAGAAGATTAGTTTCTTCGTGATAATTTGCACAATTTTGAGTTTGGCAAAGTTGAGAAAACCTCTGATCTTTATTTAATACACGGGCGGTGTAAATTTTGGACTCCACAAGCGAGTTGTGGAGTTGACACATGTCCATTTTCTGAATTAATTAAATTTTAAATATTTCAATCTAGTCCCTAAGGGACACATGTCACCCTTCAAGACCCGCTTGTGCAGTCTGCTAAACTCCACCGACGGTGTATTATATATAATATTCTAATAAGGATGACTATATATATCATACATTGTCAGTGTTAAATTTAAACTCCACACGCGGACTAATGTGTTGACAAATACTCCATGGGAGAGGCTACAAGTATCAACTAACTACACTAAAGAATAGTATTTTGTACATATATAAGGCATCTTTAGGTGTTTAGATGCAAGGATATATATTTTAGGTGTTTGGGGACATGCAAATTTAAGGTAAAAAAAGTGTGAGTACTATTCTTTAATATACATGTTTTTTTTTTTTAAATACACTTGTAGATCTTTAGTACTTATAATTAATTTTGTATTTAATATTAAAAATTATTCCCTAAAATATGCATGTTAACCCCTTAACCCCACATGGTTAAACTCCACAAACGATGTATGGTCTAACTTTCATTCTAATAATCCACTATATTAGCAAATAATACTATGTATTAAGATTAATACATGTCTCATACAATATTTTTTTTGTCTCATACAATATATCATGGCTGTCCTTTTCGTTTTTCCACATGAAACGATTCAATGTCTAGTGGTACTGTACATCAGTTCCTATAATAGTAATACTAACCATGTCCTATATTGGGTATTGTCTGAACCATCAATTCCATTCGACTTTTCCTGGTGATGATAAGGTTAAATTAACAGTTGGTTGAGTTAGTAAGGCTTTGGACCTCTGTTTGTAAGGTTTGGGGTTCGAGTCGTGCCAACAGTCCTTGTTGATGGTTGATCTCTAAATACCAATGTAAGCCCTCTTTGAAACTTAAGACATGCCTTGACCCTCAACTGTCCCCTCACCTAACCCCCAACCCCCCCACCCCATAAATTAAATCGTAAACGCAATTGTCAATACATTACTATATTTATTTACATGCCAATTTCCCTCATGGGCCAGCTATATGTGCTTCACCTTCAACCCAAACTTGACAGCGCCCTCCAAACTTGATATACTTTTGTGAAACATGGAAGAAGAAGATCAAGTCTCCCTGCAGCGCCAGCGTCCGTTAGTTGCGCTAATAGTTGGGGTCACCGGCATGGCAGGCTTGAGCTTAGCTGAATCCTTAAAGAGCACAAAAGCCCTTGGTGCGCCCTGGAAAGTTTACGGTTCAGCTCGACGACAGAAGCCAACCACCTGGTTCCCTTCTTCCCTCCTCGACGGCTACATCTCCTTCGACGCCGCCGACGCCGACGACACGCGCGATAAGCTCGCTCCTTTGTCCGACGAAGTCACCCATGTCTTTTGGGTGGCGATCCAAGTTCGTGAAACGGAAGAAGCAAATATCACCGTCAATTTAGCCATGTTAGCCAACGTGCTAAATGTCTTGAAATCGAGCCCAACTTCAAGGCTCTGCCACGTCACGCTCCAAACAGGGACTAAACATTATATGGGTCCTATCTATGATCCGTCGTACCCGACTCCGAAACCCCATGAACCGCCCTTCATGGAGGACTCGCCGCGGTTACCGTACCCGGTTTTTTACTACGCGCTAGAGGACCTCGTGGCATCCTACGCGCCGTCGTTAACCTACTCTGTCCACCGATCTTCAATCATAATAGGCGCATCGCCGAGAAGTGTGTACAACACATTACTTACACTTGCAACGTATGCATCGATTTGTCGACACGAGGGCTTGGTGTTTCGGTTTCCAGGCACCAAATACACGTGGGAGCATTTTGGTGACATGTCCGACGCGCGTCTGCTGGCGGAGCAGCAAATATGGGCGGCGGTGACACCTGGCGCCAAGAACCAAGCCTTCAATTGCACTAACGGCGACGTTTTTACGTGGAAGAGCTTGTGGAAAGTGGTTTGTGACTTATTCCATGTGGAATTTGTCCCGTTTGATGAGTCGGACAAGTTTGATTTCGTGAAGCTGATGGAAGAGAAAGGAAAAGTGTGGGACGAAATTGTGGAAAAACATGGACTTTGCAAGACCAAGTTGGAGGAAATTACATGTCCTGCCGCTCTTAGTTATGTTTTGCACTTTGATTTTCAACATGTTTGTAGCATGAATAAGAGTAGGGAATTTGGGTTCTTTGGCTTTGCAAATACCTTGAAAAGTCCTGGAATGTGGGTTGAAAGATTGAGAGAAATGAAGATTATACCTTCCATTTGAGGAAAGTCACGAAGCAGCAAAAAAAAGAAAAAGCAGCCTCGCTAGTCGCTACCAACTTTTTACTAGTCTTTTAAAAAAAAAAAACGTAAGTTTGTGGGCTACCCTTTTACTTCTCTAAAATAAAAGATGTGGTTACCCTCTTACTTTACGCACTTTTGTAATGGATATGGACCTTAACAAATATGTTCGACCCAATAAATTGGACCTTTAACAATTTCAATAAACCCAAATGCCCCCTTGTCCTTAATTTTTAAACGCCATGGTCGTTCGTTCGTTTCTCAAGCTCATTGCTTGTTGTTTCCTCCAGAAGCAGAAAACCGGGCTTTGCACTTCTGAACTTGATCACTGGTTAATTGCAGAGGGGACATGAAATGAGAAAGCTTTCCTCTTTAGCTTCAAGGTCAATACCTTCACTCAAACACCTCACGAACAGTTTCCAAGACGCTACAGTTCTTTATCAGAGCCAATTCAAATACTACACTCCAGCTGCTTCTCCTACTCCAAGAGGTAACTCTCCGATTAATCATCGTTACATTTCTCAAATTCTTTCCCGAGACGATTGGCTTTTACTGTTGAGGTACGAATTGAAAGCCAAGAGAATAGTTTTAAGTCCTCAGTTTATTGTGAGTGTCTTGCAAAATCAAGAAAATCCCTTATACCCTTTGAGGTTTTATCTCTGGGCTTCAAGTCAGAATCCCTTAATCGGTAAGAATCGATTGATTAAGGGTGTTTTAGCTTCTTCCCTTTATCGAAATGGGCCGGTTTTGTTATCTGTTGAATTGGTTAAAGATATTAGGAACTCAGGTCATAAGGTAACTGAAAATTTGCTTTGCGTTTTGATTGGTAGTTGGGGAAGATTAGGATTAGCTAAGTTTTGTGCTGAGATATTTGGGCAGATTTCGTTTTTGGGTCTTAGTCCCAGCACAAGATTGTATAATGCTGTGATTGATGCATTGATAAAATCCAATTCACTTGATTTAGCTTATTTGAAGTTCCAACAAATGTCAGCTGATAACTGTAAACCAGATAGGTTTACATACAATATCCTTATTCACGGTGTTTGTAAAGCTGGCGTCATGGATGAGGCGCTTCGGTTGGTCAAGCAGATGGAAGGGTTGGGATATCCACCAAATGTGTATACCTATACAATCTTAATTGATGGGTTTTGTAATGCTAGGAGGGTCGATGACGCGTTTAGACTTGTCAAGACCATGAATAAGAGGAAGGTAATTCCGAGTGAAGCCACTGTGAGATCATTGATTCATGGGGTATTTCGTTGTGTGGCTCCACGTAAGGCATTTGAGTTGTTGATAATGTTTTTGGAAAAGGAGCCTATGATGCAGAAATTGGCTTGTGATACTCTATTGTATTGTTTGTCTAGTAATTCTATGGCGAGAGAAGCAGCATTGTTTATGAAGAAACTTGCAGAGAGAGGCCATTTGCCTGATAATTCGACATTTAATCTTACCATGGCGTGTTTGGTGAAAGGATTGGATCTTGATGAGGCATGTCAGATTTTGGATAGATTTACCAAGAAAGGCTTGAAAATAGGCTTTAATACTTATCTTGCACTCATTCAAGCCTTGAATGATATAGGACGGTGTGCTGAGGGTGATCAGTATTTGGACCAGATGACTAAGGATGGATTGTTGTCAAATGTTTTTTCGTATAACATGGTGATTGATTCCTTCTGTAAATCCAGTATGATGGACAGGGCAAGAAAGACTTTTACAGAGATGAGCCCTAGAGGTATAGTGCCTACACTTGTTACTTTCAATACCCTTATTAGTGGGTATTGCAAGATTAGACACATACGTCAGGCTAGGGAATTTCTGGTAATGCTTTTAGAATATGGTTTTGATCCAGATAACTTCACATTTAATTCACTAATTGATGGTCTTTGTCGAGCAAATATGACTGAGGATGCTTTTGATTGTTTTACCGAAATGTTCCAATGGGATCTCACTCCAAATGATGTTACCTACAATATTCTGATTCGTTCTTTGTGCGTAAGAGGGGATGTCGGTAGCGCAATGAAGCTTTTAAGAAAAATGCAAGCCTCTGGATTAAGTGCTGATATTTTCTCTTTCAATGCCCTCATTCAGTGTTGCTGTAAAATGAAGAAGATTGAGAAAGCAGAACAGCTTTTTGTCTCCATGCTGACTTTGGGTTTGAATCCAGACAATCATACATATGGCCCTTTTATTAAGGCATTGTGTGAATCAGAAAGATTGGATGAAGCGATACGAATGTTTCACTCAATGGAAGCCAAAGGTTGTATTCCTGATTCTTATACATGCAATTTAGTCATGGAGTCTCTAGTTGAGAAGGGTTGCTTGGAAGAGGCTCGTGATATTGCAACAAGATGCAATCAGAGGGGTATTGAATTAAAACCGATTCCTGGGTTGTAGGATGCTACTATGATTGTTTTGTGTATTGAGATGGCATTGTTGATGTTTAAGCCATAAAGCAATGCAGCCTTAAAGCATTAAACTGTTGCTCTCCTTACTTTATTGGCAGAATTTTGATAGTCAGGAATATAACAAAACTTCTGGTGATCTGTCAATTCCTTTCTGTCCTAATATCTGCTGGGAATTGTTGCACTTATTACCTGTGGGAATATGCAGGTTTGATTGCGGACATGGATCACCAGAAATCAGTTTTCAAGCAATTAACTTTAGACTAGGTACTCTGGCAGCCAGTTTATGATTTCAGATTCATGGAGGCATTCTGCAGCAGAGAAAATGACTGTTTTCTGATACACGTATGAACAGAGATTTTGCCCTAAATGTGAAGAAGAATGGCAGGATTGTACAATTTATCATAAGCAGTTTTAGTGAGGCTTTGTCAACTGAAGTTGAGATGAGTCGAGGGTGTTGGCATCCAGCAGCTCTGTATTCCTAGAATTAACATGGTTATACTTCTAAGTTCCAACAGCAGTGTAATCTACTTCATTCTATTCTTTCCAAGTTTTATCTGAGAATGAGAAACATAATCATTGGAATTTTTTTGTTTTTCCGCCGATCCTATCGGTAAAATATTTATAATTTCATGCATAATGTTTCCTGATTCCTCTACATCTATTTGGTCTATTTCAATTTTCAAGCTCACTCGCATAAGTTCGATCGCCATTTTGCCTAGTATCACCCTACCAAACGGCTGCTAAGCACATTTAGGCTGATCCTTTGCTAATGCCAACACTATATTCCCCTAATGGTTTCAAATTTTCTAGAAAATAAGATGCTTTTCTAGGGATTTCTTTTCAGCCTTAAACTGACTAATCTTTTTAGTTTCTCTATTATGAAAAGAAGCCTTGTCTTGTCTTGCACTAAAAGTATCAGAATGTTAAACGGTTTTAGGTTTTGATTTATGTCACCTGGAAATGAAAGTCGTTTTTCTAGTTAAAGTTGGTGACTTGCACTTCATCTGCTCCATTCCTACAAGTCTTTGGTATTCCCCCAAAGTTACCCCAAAAAACAATTGGATTGACCCAAACAAATGACATCCATTTTTCCTATCAGATTGACCAAACTTACTTTAATGCTTTCTTCACATTTTCTAATTTGTAAAGGAAATGGTTTCTTATTTCTTGTATGTATCACAGCCAATAGAAAGCAAACTTTATAGACATTCATTTACTGCAAAGTTTCAACAGAAAATGGTTTATGTAGCGTGCTGCTGCTGCTGAAATTTTTCATTGGACAAAGTGACCATTGTATTTCTTGAGGTTCTTCACCCAGAATTCACTATATAATTAGCTCTAATTCATTCAAACTATCTTTAAGCTTCTAAAATGGCAGTCTTATTTAGAATCAGATTATGGGTTTTAGGAGTAACTATGGTGTCTTGCTTCTGCTTAGGTATCTGACAAAAGAAACATGACAAAATATGCCTTGCTTCATTCCTTCATTTTCAAGAGTTTTAATCTTTTTGCCTTAAATCTTAAACAGGGAAAGCTGCAGATGAAGGTTTGCCACAAACGGGTGCTGGAATTGGTGATCCTGCACAAATTGTAGCCAAAGCATTGTTATGTTTCAATGACAAATATGTAAGTTTTTCCATGCATGCACGTCCAAAATTAGCAGCCATGATAAGAATGATGAATTAAGCAATGATTTATTGAAGATTTGTGTAACTTGCAGATATATAGCAGCTGTGAAGAATCTTACAGATTGACGGCGACCGGAAACCTTAATGTTCCTCCTGATTACACTAATAATTATTGCAATGGACCTTGCTTGTCTGAGACACACCTAGTGCTCAACTGCATAGAGAACATCATGACACATTTCCTGTTCTACAATAAGGCAACGATTCAGGATATTAGAGACACAATCCAGGCTGGTTGTGGCTATGGTCCTGAAAGAGGTAGCTTCCAAGACCTAACAAAATTGCTTTAAAACAATCTTCTTTTCTGTTTTTTTTTTTTTTTTTCATCAGGAACACCATAAATTAATCTGTTTGTTGTCTGTGTTTTTGTAGGTCATTTCAATGTGGAAGAACACCTTGAAGCTGAGGAAAACAGTGCAATCATGGCGGCCGTTCGGATTATGTTTGGGATAGGGTCGATCATTATTGGCTTTGCTCTCTTACTTTGACATGTTAAATCACATTTCCTTGTTATACTTTTTACCTACTCTGTTTCAAAATGAATAAAATATGACACTAGTTTGCTGAGATTAATATAAGATACTTATTGTAATAATCTTTTCACTCTATGTCTTCATATCTTGCATATTATGAAATGAAATGCTATAAATTACCCTATTTCGAGACGCGATTCGATTCCGGATTAGTCGGTCCAATGCGACCAGGGGATACCAAAAATAATGCTTAAAAGCCTTGTTGGATATTTGAATGAACAATAAGAAAAAGGGCTGTTCTGTTTTTACAAGTGATTCATTAACGGTTTGGATTAGGGATTAACCAAATTATAAAGATTGGTCAAATAATATTACCCTTTTCTTTAATTTTATTTTCTCATTCATCAAACAATTGGCCAATTGCAGCCTACCGTTAAAACTACTTTTTTTCCCTCCAAAACGTGCCAAAACAGTCTATAAATTTCCCAGTTCAAGTAATCCTCTGCTTTTGAGACCCCTTCAATGGCGTCTTTCAAGAACACCATCTCAACTCTGTTTCAGCTTTCAACAACCGCGCCGTGCCTTTTCTTGAAATCAAGAACCCATATTTTCTACATCTCCTTGCTTCTTCTCTCGATCGTCTTCCTTTCAACATCGCTCACCGAGCGTTCCCCCACCGCATTAGCCTTAGCCTTGGCCTCTCGCCTTCGCTTCGCCGCTAATTACTTCTCTTCCGTTTCTTCTTCCAACACTTGCCTCGTCTCCGACATCCAGAGTAACTGTACTCTGTCTTCTGTTACCATAATCGAAACTACTCCTCGGAATTCAGTAATAGATGGAAGTTTCGCCATAAGAAACCTCAGTTCTTGCGATATCTTTGATGGTAACTGGGTTTTGGATGATTCGGATCCTGTTTACCGACCCGGGTCTTGCCCTTATGTCGATGATTCTTTTAACTGCTTCAAGAATGGCCGGGTAAATTTCAGTTACGTTAAATACCGGTGGAAGCCTTTTGGTTGTCAGATTCCAAGGTTTGAAATGAAACTCGAAAGTTCGAAACCTCTTTATATTTTGATTGTTTCGATTCTTTGTCTGATATTTACGTCGATTTTTCCTAGGTTTAATGGAAGGAAAATGCTGGAAATGTTAAGAGGGAAGAGAATGGTTTTTGTGGGAGATTCTTTGAATAGGAACATGTGGGAATCATTGCTCTGTTCATTAAGAGAATCATTGAAAGATAAAACAAGAATCTTTGAAGTTTCCAGTAGGAATGAGTTGAAGAATCAAGGGTTCCATTCTTTCAGATTCAGAGTAAGTTCAATAATTCCCTTTGTTTTCTGGTTTTGAATTTTGATCCTGTTCTTGCTTTTAACACTTTAGTTTCTGGGTTTCTAGGATTACAAATGCTCAATTGAGTTCATCAAATCACCATTTCTAGTCCAAGAATTGAATTTTTCTGATAAAACTGGAATCAGAAGAGAGACATTGAGACTTGACATGATTCAGGGTTCCAAGTACAAGGATGCTGATATAATTGTCTTCAATACTGGCCATTGGTGGACTCACCAGAAAACCAACAAAGGGTAAAAAAAATCTTCATCCATTTCTTAATCTCCATTAGTTTCTGAAATTAACATAAATTTCTGATATGGAATTTGCAGCAACCATTACTTCCAAGAAGGCAGCCATGTCTACAACAGATTGGAAGTAAAAGAAGCATTTACAAAAGCAGTAACCACATGGGCACAATGGGTTGATTCTAACATTGACAGAAACCGCACCAGAGTCTTCTTTAGAGGATACTCAGCTTCTCACTTCAAGTAATGGATTAAATTTTTTGTTCTTCAATGGAATTTCAAATTTGTCTCTAAAATGTATACCAAATTGACATTTTTTTTTTCCCAGGAAAGGGCAGTGGAATAGTGGTGGCAAGTGTGATGGTGAAACAGAACCAATAGCAAATGAGACAAGTTTGGCACCATATCCATGGATGATGAGCATTTTGGAATCTGTAATTTCAGAAATGAAAACACCAGTGTTTTATCTCAACATTACCAAGATGACAGCCTACAGACAAGATGGGCATCCTTCGATTTATCGACGAGCCGAGATTGAGAGGACATCTGACATGTTCCAAGATTGCAGTCACTGGTGTCTCCCTGGTGTTCCTGACTATTGGAATGAACTTCTTTATGCCACCATGCTTATTTCAGGCCATCACTTACCAAATAGTAATCTCTAGCTTAGCTTAAGCTTACCAGTTTAATGAAGTTCTAACTCTATTTTCATTTTTTGGTTCCAAAATGTAATTTGATCTTCTTTTCTGTTTGTTCTGTTTTTCATCATACTTCTGTTAGGTACCATGAGATGGGTTGCCTTTTCTTTACAAAATTTCCATACCAAAATGTTGTAAGGAAATTGCATTGAAAGAGATTTTTATTTTTGCATGTAATGGGGCTATTCTTATTTTGAGGCTATTCTTTAGAAATACAATTCTTAATAGTATTCACTTGAAACTGTTGAATTTTCACATTGAATTCTACAATGTGTATATAAATAAATAACTCGAAATTGATTATTTTCATATGTTACTACTAAAAAATTGAAAAAAATCCATTTTCTTAAAAATGTTTATGAAATCCACCTATATGATAATAACTTTTCTGAGTACACAGATACGTGATTAATTTGGAAAAAAGAGACTATAAAGTAAAATTATTGGCAAAACGGTAATTACATATAGAAAACTCTAGTCTTAACTCTTAACGACTCCGCGCCTCATCATGTCGACATAAATAAATAAAAAAGAATTCCTAATCGTATTTATATTCAAAACGACAGTGTTTTCTGTTTTCTTCTTTCTCAATTCCTTAGCTCGCACGTTCAGGCTATTCATCTTCGATCGGACTCGGAGGGAAACCGGCAATTCATCGGCAAACGAGACAGAAAAGGTAAAACTAAATATTGGAAAGGACGAATAAAAGAACAAGATGAAGATCGACGTGAATGCCATGGCTCGTAGAGTCGAAGTCGATAGTCGAATTCCTCTCCGTTATTATTATCGAATCGCCGATAATCTCCTCAAACAGGTTCTCCATTGATTTCTCTCTCTAATCGCACTATTTTATTAATAAATTACGAATTTATGATCGTTTTTAATGTTTAATTCTAGTTCATCTCAATATTGATCATGCTATTTTTCTTTTTCCATTTTTTGATTTGAAGTTCTAATTGCTACTGAATCATGTTTTTTATGGTTGTTTATCGTTATTAATTATCCTAATATTTGAAAATGCAAGAGATTTAACTGTTTATCAGTTTTATTCCCTTTTAAACATTGCCTCGCGAATTGTCAATGTATTTCTCTAGCTTGGAATTTTAGGTATATTCACTGTTTTTTTACGTTTTTTCTTTTTTGAATTTTCAGGCCAGCATTTACCGAGAGGAAAATAATATAGTAGATTTGTACATAATACTACTTAGATATTCAAGGTGAGGGAAGCTTAATGCTGAATAAATTTGTTATATACTAAACTATTTTGCATAAACTTATATGTTAGTATATTTTGGCTTAGTTTGGTGTCGGAAACAATACCTTTCCATCGAGATTACCAGGTTTTTCCAAAAGAAAAGGCGGCGTATAGGAAGGTGAGGCTTAACTGTTGTTATGGGAGCTATATGATTTGCATCCGCTGGTATGGTTTTTGGTGATGGTGTGGTTGTAATGTTTCTTGCAGAGACTTATAGCTGTACTCGATGAGCTTGAAATGTTGAAACCTAAGGCTCACCAGAAGATTGAGGAACTAAATAAAGCCCCTGCAGGGGCTCAATTACTCGAATTAGATGGCCATGAGTCAACTCCCTATGGCTCAGAGAGGATGTCAACCTTGGATTGGCCCAATGCCAATAGAGGGTCGAATGTGAGCTTGGATACTAAGCAGGTAAAAAATATTTATAATTTGTAGAAGCAATGTGATTTGATTTTGTAAATTTGTAGTTTTCTTTCCCTGTTTCTTTGTGGGTGGTTTTCCACTTTGTTTTCTTATTTTTATGTAGAATGTCCAACATTATAACTCTGTTTTTCCATTTCTATTTGGCTGCAGCATGCCAACATGGCAATTCAATCTACATGGAAGTATAACAATGATCCTAATCTTATTGACAAGCAGTTCCAGAAGTTGTAAGTGTTATCATGTTTTATTTTTGTTCTTGTTAGTGAATCATTTTATCATTTAATCATGAAACGGCCTTTGCTCCATATTATATTTGTTTGTGATGTTCACCTTGAAGATTGAAAATTATATGTACAATAAGAACTATTTTAACACTTTTTCTCTAAGGCTGATGTCTGACTAATCATTCTTGGATGTCTTCAGGTCTCTAAATGTACCTCTTCCAAATAAAGAAACTTTATCTAGACACTCATTTTTAGGCCCTAATGGTCTTCGAGGCCAGTGGCTTGGACCAAGGGCAGAGATAAAGGTAAACCTCTGTCTTTCCATTCCTTATACATTTCTCATTTTGCTTGCTAAACTCATAAACCTGCATCAAATAATTGCTCTGCTGTGTTAATGCAGGTGCAATATCCAAGCAATATGGACTTGGTACCTGCTGAAAATTCAGGGTAAGACTTACAAAAAGTGTAAATTATATGCATATGTTCTACTACCTTTTATCATGATATCTTTTCTCATGGATATTCTGAGACTGAAAACATCAAATATGTATGTAGACTTCTAACTTCTGTTTCTGTACATGTGGCTACTTTAACCTTTTTTTCTATTTGGTGTTGCAATTTGTTACAGCCTAAATCAGGCTGGAAAATATGGTCCTTTGGCTGTAAAAGATGGTGATTCAGGTGGGTTTAGTTCTGCTATGGAATCAGTGCTCTCCTTGGATGATGGTCGATGGTCGCATCCTGCTCAAGAGTCATGTCCGCCTTTGATTACCGAAGCAAGGGAGGATCCTTTCCAGTTTGTTGGTATCAGACAACCTACTCCACCTCCTGTTCTTGCTCAAGTGCAGCAGGACTATACTCCAATTCCTCCGTCAAAAGTTGCTGATCCAAGACCTGGTCCAGCAAAGCCTTGTGAAGATGGATTGCCAAACTCTAATTCATATCAACATTTACATGTTGTATGTCTCCTGTATCGATCCTTGCTTTCATGTTGCTTGGTGGAATTTGAGGATTATCAGATTTTGGCCTTCTATATTTATTCATATTCAATTGTTTACTTATTCTGCAGCCTGTACATATGATGGAGGATTTCTTACGACTGGCTCGAGCAAATACAGAAAAAAATTTGGAAACCTGTGCTGTTCTAGCTGGATCATTGGTATGAATTCTATTCTTTTGAAGTTCATAAGTCTTTTTTTTTTGAGAGAACAAGGAAATAGAGGCTGTAAAGTTGCCGCAGGAGGATATTTATACTTTGAACTTTTCTATGTCTGTAGAAAAACCGAGTTTTCCACATCACCACACTTATAATCCCAAAGCAGGAGTCAACTTCAGATTCGGTATGATATCTTAGTCTTTCTGATCTAACTTTCTATAATCCTGTGAATTGATATTTACTTGTACGGAAAAGAATTAACCAATTTGAGGTTCATTCCGGCAATTTGCTTGTATCCATGCCCTTTTCTACTATCACAAAATGATACATTTTCCTTTTTCTTTGTTAATATGCAGTGTTCAACACTAAATGAAGAAGAAATATTTGAAGTTCAAGATAAATTATCTCTGTTCCCTCTGGGGTGGATTCACGTAAGTTCACAGGCCTTCCTTCATGAAGCAGGACTTATGTTTGAGTAACTTAGGTTTTTGTCTATAATTCATTGTAGTGTAGAAACTCGCATGCTCATATCCGAACATCTTAAGGCATTTTGTAGGCAAATAAGTTTACATTTATGCAACTCTTGCTTTCATTTTCAGACACACCCAAGTCAGACTTGTTTCATGTCGTCAGTTGATCTACACACTCATTATTCATATCAGGTAAAAGAATACTCCTCTCTGTGGTGTGATTCCATCTTGCTGCCTCTTCTATCAGTTCTCTTGACAAAATTCTTTCTGCTGAACTTTTTAGATTATGTTGCCTGAAGCAATTGCAATTGTTATGGCCCCAACTGATACATCCAGGTACATTCTCATTTTCCTTCCAATGACCATGGCATTGAATCTGATGAAATATCACACTATTATATTCATGGTTTGACGATTCTTTTCTATTATTTCTCCTATTAGGTAAATTTTAGTCAGTAACTAGGTACTAGTACTTCAAACCTTACTCCCATGTCCTAAATGACCAATTTACCTGCTTTACTAATGAAGTTGAAAATCATTTAAAAGTGGTAAAATCTTAGCACTTGAGTACGATCAATAGTATGTGTGGGGACCTCTAAGATCAAAACAGATATTCCCTGCTATATCTATATGTTTGCATACTCTTACACATTAACAAATTTCGTACTCTGCTGCAGCCCGCATGGTATCTTCCATCTCTCCGATCCTGGTGGTGTGTCCATCATTCGCAATTGTCAGCAACGAGGATTCCATCCCCATGAGGAGCCTGAAGATGGAAGCCCCATATATGAGCATTGCTCTCATGTATTTATGAACTCCAAAATAAAGTATGATGTCATTGATCTCCGGTGAGATACAAGGTGTCAACCTCTGTAATGAAGTTATATTTGACGATGCAGAAATTTTTTCATGGAAAAGGAATTATGTAAGTGTGCCTTAAATAACTTTGCCGATCATGTAAATTCAACTGAAGAGAATCATCGTACGAATATAGCATACACATTTTTCTTCAATTACAATGTCCGAATCTGATGTCTACTGTACAGTAGGACCTGTTTTGTACAGGTAGATATTAGTAGCAGCTTGACTACAGTTCGTTCTGTCCAGTTTGTTTTTCTTCTGATATTATGCATTCTAGGCGGTCTGAAATCTTAGCACTTCCGAGCTTCCAAATGCTAACCCTTGTAAGAATGAACTGCTGAAGTTATGGTCTGTCATCTTTGAAATTGCATCATCTTAGCATTCATTGGATGCAACAAAACTTTGAATGATTGCGCAGAACTGCAGAAAGGTCAGGGGTACCACCTGATTTCCCATTCCTGAAAGTCACCATCTTCAACTGGATCGTGGGTTGTTGAGCAAATAAAGAGGCCTAAATGAAAAGGAAGGTGGGCCAGAAATGGCAAATTGTCGCGTGATCAGGTCTAATTGCTCTCTATTTTCCTGCATTTGGACCACCTATCGAGCCATTTTAGGATGACAAAAAGAACATTTTATTTTAAAAAATCACCGCAGGCAGCCGATGGATCTGGGGACGTTGATACTCATTAACAACCATCTTGCTCCTACCTTGCTGCCATACTGCAAGTGGGTACTATATTGCTATTAAAATTGCGTTCCTCAGATCTAACCCGGGGTTGGTGTTCCAGCTTAAGCAAGTCTCAGGTTCGAGACCTTGCGTGTACGTAGTTATCTTGTTGATAGACTCACCCTGAGACCTTGCGTACGTAGTTGTCCCGTTGATAGCTAATGCCTCGTAACGTAATGCTAATAGCTAGCAGCCCTAAAATGCTTCTTGGTCATTAAAGATTTTCGTCCGTACAGTTGGCTTTGCTGGGCTGCAATAAATCTCGGAGCCCAAACCACCGAATTTGATGTGTTAGGCCTCCATCAATCGCCTTCTCCAACTCCGCATGTGACCCAATTTAATGTTCACCTACTGTGGACATTGCCATATTGGTTCAAAAAACTTTCTATTCCAAGATTTTCTATACCCGAATTTTCAAAGTATATTCTACATTTGATTATTTTTCATAAAGTTCCCCAATAACCCGCCTATAACTATTTGGTTCCGACTAATCTGAAATCGAGTTACATTGAATTCCAAATGAGTGAAATTCTCCGAATATTACACTAAACTCCAAATAAGTGAAGCCGTTCGAATATTACATCGAACTCCAAATGAGTGAAGCTCTTTGAATAACAATTTTCTCTTCTTTTTTATTTTTTGCACACAATTTTCTCTATTTGCAAAAATTGAATCGAAAACCTTATAAAAGAAGCATGGAGCATTGATAATTATAAGGTGTAGAGTTCTTTTCTTTCTGCATTATTCGCCTTCCATAAACATTATCTTCTTGCTTGCCAACCAGCTATGATCACAAACGTAATCTGATTGCATTTAATGAAATATATATATTATACCATATATTCGAATAAAAAAATGAGAATGGGTAACCCTTTTCCTATGAAGTTTTGCATTGAATATATTCCTTTTGTAGTATATGGAGTATACCTTAAGTTACTTTTATATGTTTCGAGGTAGAGAGAAATTGTAGGGACTGTAGCTATCAATATATTAATACGGGTTGTGTGGTCCTTGTGCCCGCCCCGCCCCGCCCATATTCCTGAGTCCAACTTGATGGAGCCAAACAATTCCTCCACCATTGTTAATGAGCAACAAAACTCAATATAATTTAACTAAAGAAACTAGAAAGTTCTGCTATAAAATGGAAAAATTAACTGCAAGGAGCAAACCGATATATACAAACAAATTACCAAGTAGGATAAATTAATTACCAGTATTAGGAGTGGTTGTTAATGAAACAATAGTATAATTAACGTTGGAAAAACATGTTATTACTTAATTTTGTACCCTAAGGGTTGTTTGTCATTGTTTTTGTTTCATGTTTTCTGTTTTTGGAAACAAAACAGTGAAAACGTGTTTGGCAGACTGTTTCCGTTTTCAAAAATTATGAAAACAGAATCAGTGTTTTGGAAAAAAGTGGAAGCAAAAATTCATGTTTTTTCCAAAACACTTCCAAAACACATAAGCATAGTCATAAACAGCAACTCACATACATTTTTACTTTTTTTTAGAACTTATTTATTTAAAAACATACAACAAAATTGTATATCCAAACATGTTTTTGTTTTCAAAAAATTGACAGTACAACAAAAACAAAACGAAACAAAAACAAAAAACAGAAAAACGAAAACGATGTCAAACGGCCTCTAAACAATGAAAAATGTTTTGGTTTTGGTTGAAATAGAATTAATAATCGTTTGGCATCGTTTTCGTTTTTCTATTTTTTGTTTTTGTTTCGTTTTCGTTTTGTTTTTGTTGCGCTGTCAATTTTTGAATACAAAAACATGTTTGGATATACAATTTAATTGCATGTTTTTAAACAAAAAAGTAAAAGAAAAAATGGTTAAAAAGCATGTGAGTTACTGTTCATCACTGTGTTTCTATGTTTTGGAAAAACATGAAAACACAAAATTCTTACTACCACTTTTTTCCAAAACAGTGCTTCTGTTTCCAAAATTTTTGAAAACGAAAACAGCCTGCCAAACATGTTTTCACTGTTTTGTTTCCAAAAACAGGAAATTGACAACAGAAAACAGGAAACAAAAACGATACCAAACGAGCTCAATTAATTACTTTATCCAAACACAGTTGGAATTGAGTACTGCACTCACTTCTCGCTATATATACTCTTAGCCCATCAGCCAGTTGGGCATTGAACTTTTTTTGCTTGCTTATAAGTAGTAATTACTGGCTATAGCTAAAGGACCCTACGTGATACCCTTAAATGTGTGCATATAATTGATCTTCGTGTAACCTTAGAGAGAGCTTAGCCCAAGCTAATGCTGTTATTAAGTTTTCTTTTTAAGATCAGTTTGAGTTTGATAGTAATGAAAATTTTCCATGTCCCAAAACAGAAAAAATAATGGACTCGTGGAACTTCTTGCACCATTCAACAAATGTTCACACGTCAACTTTAAATTTCCTCCATTTCTTACACTTTGTTTCTTTTTATATGACGTTTCCTTCATATTAAAATTTCCTAAGGAATTATCGACCAATAAGAGGGAAAATGCATTTAATTATATGTGTGTGTATATATAACCAAACATAAAAATCATATACACAAAATGCTTTGTTATAGTAGTGGTTTGATCTTTTGATAGAAATATTTTCACATTCCAATTAATCTGCAATTCCAATTAATCTGCAATTTGAGCCGTGTCAGATCCTGAATTGAGGAATCTTTTCTAATATTGATTTTCTCGATTTACAATATTCGAACTCGTCAAAACCTTATAACGAGTATTGAACTTCTCCTACTCAACCTAAAAGGCATGGGTCGTAAGCTCGCAATATACAATCTTTGTTAAGCAACAGTTTGGAGAAATTAGAGTTTTCCATGATGGTCCTTTGTCCACATCATGCCTCTCTCTTATTTAACCTCTCTTTCTCTCTAAGACGAGCAAACTCTAGCTATAGCTAGCAAAGGCTTATTAATGTATTAAAGCCTACACCGGCCAAGCCACCTTTCTGTCTTTCTCTCTCTCTCTCTCAATTCAAAGGTGATAAGCCTTTTGGGAGGAGCAGTGAATGTGGGGGAAAAATGGGGAGATCTCCATGTTGTGAGAAGGTAGGGTTGAAGAGAGGGAGATGGACTGCAGAAGAAGATGAATTATTAACAAAGTACATTCAAGCTAATGGGGAAGGATCATGGAGGTCATTGCCCAAGAATGCAGGTAATTCAAATGAAAAGATTTTACTTTCTTCAACTTTTTTTTCTTCTTAATTCTTGAATTATAATGAATGGTTTTGATCTTTCCATGATTTTGAAGGTTTGTTGAGGTGTGGGAAGAGTTGCAGGCTAAGATGGATAAACTATTTGAGGACTGATTTGAAGAGAGGGAACATCACTCCTCAAGAAGAAGAAACCATTGTTAAGTTGCATAGTGCTCTTGGGAATAGGTATATAACCCCTTTTTTCCTTCTATTATTATACACTAATTTCTTTTAACACTTGCTGAAGAGTATTTTTACATATATATAATCCTAATCAAGTAAATTTCCTTTTGCCCAAAAGTTCTTTTTTTCTTTCTTAATTTCCCCTTAAAAAGGCAAAAAAATAAAAAGTAAAATTTAGTTAGGAAAAAGGACACTCATGAGGCAAGCAACACAAGTCTAAAATAAGCCAGGCAGGACAGGAAAACACCCATGTCAAGACAAAAGAGTTCCCAAAAAGCAAAAATAATTTAACTTAAAATTAGGTTTTATTTTTTAGTTTCAAATATTAATCTTGCTCCAAAGTTGGAAATCTGATGTTGCTTATTTTTTTATTACTACTATTATTTTACCTCCAAATCATAAATTAATAAATGTTTGTTTGATATCTGTAAACAGTTAATTAACTTTGAATAAATTAAAATTTTAGATTGGGTATTCTTTAAATAACTAATACTATATATTCTGACCCAAAAAAAAATAACTAATACTATAACATATAACATATATAATAGTACATACACATGGCTAATCATAGATCATATATGTGTTCAAAATTTGATTTTGATATATAGTTAGATATTTTAATTAATTAATTAATCAGCACTATTTTGTATGATTTGACTGTACAGGTGGTCTTTGATTGCTGCACAACTACCAGGTCGAACCGACAATGAGATAAAGAACTACTGGAACTCTCATTTGAGTCGAAAGATCTACAGTTTCAGCAAGACATTAAAACAAACCAAACTGGATGGCATTGATGCAATAAAAGCCGCAGGAGAATCCAAGCGAAGAGGCGGTCGAACCAGCCGGTCAGCCATGAAAAGACACAAGTTAGCGTTGATGTCACTTAACATTTGTCCTAGGTCGATAAATCCAAATGAGGTGTCCGAATCCACACCGCAACAAAATATTAATTCCGGAGGACAAAAAAAGGACGACATGACGAAGTTATTACTACAACCTGAAAAGCAGGACACTGATGATTCTGCAACAGAAAGCAGCATACGAAGAAACGTAGGGAAATTGCATGGTTCTTGCATGAACAGCAGTGCAAGTAGTGGTCAAGAAAGTTGGGTTGAAAAAGAGGTTCAACAAATGGGACCAAACGAGTGGCTAGACAGTGAAATAAAGCGTCTTAGCACCAAAATTCTGCAGCAGCAAAGTAGCCAAGGAGGTGTGGATTTGAGAACCACAAGTAGAGAAAATGGGTCCATTGATCATGATGATGGTGCGGTCCAAAAAGGTGCTGAAGAAAAAGTTGAAGAAAGGGAAAGCTCGAATCATGGTGGAGCAGCATCTAGGAATTCATTAGGGTTTGATGATCATGATCATCATCAAGAGGATTGGCTTCATTGGGATTTTGCTTCTGCTTCTGCTAGCGAAATATTTGATCATCGTCAATACTTTCATGATCATGATCATGATGAAAGTATTGATGATGATGATCAATGGAAACTATTATGGGATGATTCAGACAAGTTATTGCTTTGTTGGTTACGAGACGATGGCAATGGTGATGAAGCAGCTGGGTGACACCTTCTATTTCTGTTTTTAAGGTCTCATACATAAATAAAATACTATACTACTAATTTCTTAACTTTATATCACTATGAGTTATTAATACACTGTCAGTGTAGTTTTTAGATTCTACAAGCGGTCCAAAGGTTGACAAATAATCCATTTCAGAATTAATTAGATTTTTAATATTTCAATCTAATCCCTAAAGGGACACGTGTCACCCTTCTAAGCCCGCATGTGCAATCTGCTAAAGTCCACTGACGGTGTATTGAATAATTTTCCTGAATATATATGTATCTCATGAATTTTCTAGCTAGTCTTGTTATTCTTTTCCTTCGATCGAATGCCAATTTTCAAAGCTTATGAAACCAATTAATGTCAATGTTTTCTCCTTTCATTTTATATGCATCCATATGTGTGATTATTTTGGACTTGAATAATTTCCCACATAAATCTCATTTGTCTATGTCATATACTATATATATATATATTTTGGTTAGGAGCATGTAAAAAGTTAAAATTCTCTCAATCAAAGGTATTTACATGCTTTAGTAATTCGAGATTAGTTCTTTTCGAGTTAGGAAGACACATATATAATATATTAAAACCTCACAAAAAATATACTTCAAGAGATCAAATTTGTATTCACCCCTCATCCTTGCCTTGCACCACTTGTACTATATCCACCAATCATTTGTTTGTGTTGATTTTAGGTTGGTGTGGGCATTTTGTATGTAGGCCCAAATCAATGAGATATTTGCTCAATATATGTTGTTGCCGTTGACTACATTACGTTGTAACTTTTACAACACAGAGATAGAAGAAGACAAAAATAGTACTAATTGTGCATGGTAAAAGGTTATATCAATCATTCAATTCATGTACATACAAAATTACAAAATGAAAGAAATTTATTACTTACATATATAACATATTGAAACTTTTTAGTTTCTTTCTTGATTTGAAGAAGTTTTAAGTTTCATTTATAATTTCGCACTACACTATACTTAAGCAAATTTTTGGTCGACACTTTCTTAAGTTTAAGAACATTATTAATTGAAATCAAATGCCCTAAATAATCGTTATTATTTATTTGTACCTTAATCTCTGTTAAGGAAACACTTTCCCAGTTCCCACAGATGCCATGTCTACATCATATTTTCTCATATGTTTCATGCAAATCAATCAAACACTACTTTGGTTTTAATATTCAAACGTATATATATATATAACCCAAAGCTGCTGCTGCCTCTTTCTATATACAGTTGAAATGATTTTCTCCAACTCTTTCTATACAAGTGGTCCGTCACTCATAGCGGCCCAACTGCCAGGAATTGACAAATGAAAATGAGATGAAGCAAAATAATTGGAACTCTCTTACTATTTGAGGAGAAAATAATCAAATATTAATAAGACAATGACAAATATTGGCTCTCTTTCTTGCATCTCTCAACAACATTCAGGCAGCTGTCAAAATTGGTGTTGAATTACAGCAATCTACGTACCACGAAAAATTAAATTGAATTTCATGTCTCTAATGTATTGGGTACTTAAGAATATATTGGTTAGAAGCAAAAATCATCATTGAATAAAGAGGTACGGCAAATTTGCATCCCGGTGACATTGGGACAAGAAACATTAACCCACATCATCTACTAATTGAGCACTGTTTCTAGTTGAAAAAGGTTTAGAAGCAAGGAGGTTACTTCATCTTTAAGACACGGGTATAAACCGTTGAGGCGCCTTTTGGGATTTAGAGACTCTTTTTGACTTAAAAAGCTAGGGATTCAAATCCGAATGCCTTCCACAACAAGTAAAGTCCTTACCTCATTGGCTACTAGCTAGTAGAGTTTTGTTCATGTCAAGATGAGCTGTCATATTAGTACTATCATATATATTACTGCAGCTCAAGTATTCATGGAATTCATGGAATTATGGGATGATGGCATAATTAAATTCCAGTGAGTTGGTGGGTTTGTACTGGAATGGCAATAATGGCTGAATTGGAAGCTCTCTGCTCTCACAATCCTCAAAAAGGAGGGAAGGTGAAGCCATTAAACACTTTCTGCTCAGCAGTCGGCACATTCATAGCGACCTAGGCCTCAAAAACTTTACTATAATACCTCCAAAAGTCCTAGCAATGAAATTATGATCAAATTATGTTGTTTTCAAACAGTGTAAGGTTTGGATATTTAGATACTTCATGGATCTAATTGATTAGCACAAATCATAGGGTAAAATTTCAAACAATATTGATGACGGTGAGATTAAATTCAACAAAGTTAATTAAAAGTGGCCAAGAAGGGTGACTGCTGGTGAGGCTCATAATAAACTGATACCAACATTATATCAGATGGGTTGGTGCGCTTCCTTCCAATTTCATTCAAGCAAACCCATGATTGCATTGGGTTTACTGATGTAATTCATCGATTGCAGTTGACTTGAAGAGAAAAATGTTGATTCACAATGCCTTAAATATATATATGAAGTAAAGAATGAATGAGCATTTAAGAATATTCATGATACAATAGAGAACCCCAAGGGAAAAATTATATGGAGAGAATTATTAAACATACATAGGAAGTGATCATGACAAAACAAAAGAAGGCTTACAAGTGCTTGCTTAGCTATCATTTATCATTCCAACAACCAAAGCATTCAATATTTGACCCCTCATTGTTCCCAAGTACAATTTGCATCATCAACTCTTAAGGCCAGCCATTTTCCATGTAGTGACTGCCCATCTGCTTGGCCAGGAGCTCAGGAGCTCATACATGTACATTTGAATTGAAGTGGCAAAGCTGAAGCCACTAAAATCACAAGAGATCAGCAATCACTTCATCGACCAAAATGTTCAGTATTTGACCCTCAATGTCTACTCCGAGTGCAAACGCATCATCTTCAAAGTCCAGCCATTTTCCATGCTGGCTACTCATGTCCTTGTCTACAAGCTCATCCACCATACAATCACCCATTCCTCCCCACCCTGCAATCTCCTTATACACTTCTTCAGCTAACCACTCATTTCTTCTCAGCATCGTCATCCCTTTTGCCCACGTTCTGTATCCCCCACCCACATAGCGCCTGCATCTCAAGTCTAAGCATTCGCTGACAGA
>AWUE01022423.1:0-19384 GCA_001974825.2 Corchorus olitorius
TGTGCACCGGGTCAGGTGAAAACAACGTAGAAGTAGAAGCTGGCTCTGATTTGAGAGATTTCTGGCAGGAAGATTCTACTGCATTACTTAATTCCCTTAGCTTTTGTTCCAAAAGCATACTTAAAGCATCTCCTCCTATGACGTTATATCCCAATGAAGATAACTTCATACTCTCGGTGTCAAGCAACAACCGCTTACCCCGATTATCTGTGCAAATGCTGTTATTTCTCTGTGCAATCTGAGCAGATGTTTCTGTTGACCGGGCTAGTGGGGCTGTGAATGTGAAGGAGACAACATCGACACCTTTCTTCTTGCTATCTTCAACCCAGCTGAAGTTCCTTTCAGTGACATGATCTTCCTTTTGATTTTTGTCAACCAACATACTATCAACAACCTGATTTTTATCAAAATGGAAATCCCTATCTATGGATCTTTTCTTCCTTGGGTTCTTGGAACCGGAATAAGGACCTCCTTTTTCACCATCGGTTGAAGCTAAGCCCAGCTTCCTTGAGCCAGTTTTGGAAGTCCCAACAGCTTTACCCGACGTTTTCTGCCGCCCCAAAGAAGAATCCCCAGAGTGCACTTTTCTAGTGTGCAAGTTGGAAGACATGGACTTTGAAGGTAATTTACTATTATCCACAATAGAATTTTGCTTCTGATTATTCTGCCTGAGTACACCAGAAGCATTTTGTGTAGAAGGTTTCTTGCGCAAACTCTTCTGAGCCATTGGTTGGCTCTTGAAAGGTTGACTTGACTTAACCTCACTCTGATCTTTCTGCCCTAGCAGACTTCGACTGCTGCTTGAAGTTAATCCTTCTCTTTTCTGCACATTGACCTTTGCTTGGATTGCAAGTGAAATAGATTTCCCCTTACTCTGTAAAACAGAAGATATTTCTTCTGTATCAGAAACCCTTGATGATGTTGTGTCTGTTGACCCATTCCAACTCTTGTTCAAAGATTGTCCTTTAAGATATTTGGCAGCATTTGACTCAACTGGTCTTCTATTCGTTTCAACTAACCTAGAACTTTTATGTGCAGCTTCTACTTTCTCTTTCAGATCTCTAACTTTCAAGGGAACAGATGAAGATCCAACCAGAGGCATTTTCTGTGCAGCCTCCAACTTTTCTTTGAAATCGCGAACTTTCACAGGCACTGAGGATGATCCAACCAAAGGCATTTTGGCTCTAGGAATAGCTTGGGGACCAGGCTCAATAATTCTTGCAGCTGCTTCCATTATATGAGCAGCATTCTTGGTATGTACAAAACCTGGACTCTTGATAGGTGACAAAAGTTTGTGGTGGGTAATTGGAATTGTTTTAGCCGCCTTAGGAGGCAAACTTTCAGTTTGGAATTTCTCTATAGGCTTGCTGATTATCCTTTGAGGCTTTGACTCCATAAAGTTCCTCGCAGGAGGCTCCATCTTATTGAACAGATCTCCAGGATAAATAATCTGCTGGTCATGATGATAATTAAGGTTTCTACTTCTGAAATGAGCATCTCGAAGAGATTGAGTGTCAAAAAGAGGAGTGGAGTAGGGCTCAGAAGATGTAGGCAAAGAATCTAATCCCATAAGCCTGGCCACTACACTAGGGGCCTTTGCTCCATATATGTCATCATCTGTAACTGATGAAGCACAACTGTAATCACTACTTCCTTTGATGCTTGTTCCTGCTCCAATTTCATCCTCATCTGTCTGCAATAATCACAACAAGAATCAGATTAAATCACAATGTCAATAGTGTGATAAGTTCTATATCCAAATCATTTAGAGATTGCCATGTTCTCACCAGATGAAGTCGCGTCATTGGTAAGTTCCCATCACTTCTCTTTCCCTGTTTTGAACGTTCTAAATTTTTGAAGAAATAAAGTCCATTAGAAACCACAAAGGATATAAACTATTATGGAAAGAATATAACTTTCACTTGAACATGCATGCAAGAGTGATCGACACATTTTCCTGGTGCGTGCTCATCCACACAAGTAAGACAGTTATACCTGGAAAATCTGACTTGTTAGAGAATAACTTCTTCCGAGATTTTGCAGTCCAGTCAAATAGCTGAAAAAATCCACCTACATAGCCTCCGCCATTTTTGGAACCTTCTTTGTCAACTCCCATTTTATGAAAGCAGAATTCAAGGCTGCTCAACTTATGTAAGAAAACGATAAGAAGAGATACAGAAACTCTATTCCACCAGCCAAATTCATCTGTAGATGTTATTAAACACAACACACAGTTCAGTAATATAGTAAATTGAATTTATCATACAATCAAATCCTATAAATTACAAGATTCTATATAATTCTAAGATACTAAGTTTGGCAGATAACTCCTCTTACCAAGATCACATTTTAAAGCAAAGAAAGAAACTTAGCACCGTCACATTTTAAAGAGCATATGCATGCAATTCCACACTCCAACGAACGGAGCTCTCTAAGTTAGTTTTGATCAATGTCTTTTTAGATGAAATGGAACATTCGAACCTATAAGAGATTTCGGAAGATCATCAATTGGAGGTGAACTATTTCCTCCTTCAGGCCAGAATTTAGGGTTTCTAGAACTGCAAAAAGTTAACATGGTTCTATCTTCATTTAGCATCATGCTTAGATGGCCATTGCAGAACTTCAAACAGCTAAACTTTGTCTAACAAAGTAGTCAATGTAGGGACATGAAATGAACACTTAAACCACCTGTCTCCTGCTACCATCATCAATACCTTCAGATCTATATCACAATGCACTTAATCTTAAGTATCGCAACCATATCACTCTTGCAATTTCCAGGCCAGAAGCAACTTACAACGTCAAAATTCTGTTATAAAGATCTCTTTACCTTTTCATCTACCAGTTCTCCCAATAATTTAGCTTGATTGGCTTGCTACTAACGACAAGCCAAAGATCATACCATCTAGCATTTGTCTTCGACCAGAACATCAGCTGAAGTACCCATGGTACTAAGGAGAAGTTAAAAACTTTTAGAAACTAACTGCATTGACTGATTTTACTTAACTAAGAACCTCAGATCCTAATTGTAGCACAACCAAATGCATTTCAGCCCTATTTGACAACTCAAAAACTATTGTACTCAAAAACTATTGTACATACAATTAAAAGGTTGTCTGTATGAACGGGAGTAAAAGCGTGATAGACAGAGAGAAAGGTTACTTCTTTAGTGTCCCAAATATTTCGATTTCATTGAACCTGATACCTACATCAAGAACTATTTTAAGCCACATTGCGTCCCCAGACATTTTCAGCAGCATAGAACCCAGCATTATTCATGAACAATTTAAAAAGAAGAGAAAAAAGCACACATAAATCAATTCTATGCCAACCAACAAACAGAACAACCTTAAACCAAGCAAAAGCAACAACGCAAAGATCAATAAACATCAACTTCATAATGAATCAATGCCCAAAAAACCATTCAACTAAAAACAAAAAGCCCAGAACTTGAATTTATAGAAGAAAGAACTTACATTGAAACCAATGAGTGAGATCAGCTAAAATGAAAGCTAAATTTTGCTGGGTTAAGCTTAAATATAGAGAACAAGGGAAACTTCGAAATGGGTTAAGCTTAAATTTGAGATTTTAGAAGAAACAAAAGTGAAAGGCTCCTCCTTTGAGTGTGTGAAAGGGACATAGAAAGAGAGAGAAAGCTAGAGAGAGAGAGGGAGAGAGGGATAGTTGTTGTAGTTCAAAGCAATAAATGGAGACAGAGTTAATAACATTGGATTTTGTATTTTTGAAAATGTTTTTTTTGAAATATTAAAAATCCATTTAAGTTATTATTAAAAGGAGTTTAAATTAAAAAGCCTAACGTCTCTTTGGAGAGGGACGAGATTTCAAATTCCAAACGGAGACTTTTGAGTGGTCCTGCGGTTTCTGATAAAGTTACATTCCAGTTTTAATTAGTTTTCGTACTACTCGATGGACTGATATACACGTGTCCAACAAAGTCCTTCTCTTCAAAATTGAGGGTAAAATAGCAAACCGGGTGCCTAATCAACATCAAATGGGGCTTATTAGTGAAAAATACATAAAGAAAATATAACAATTTGCTCTTAATGGAAATCATTTTTAATCATTCATATTCTATTCCATTTGTTTCAAGACAACTTCTTTTAATTTTTCTTTTTGTGTTTGGTTGAATTAGATTAATTTACTTATATCTATTTGAAATTATTATAAGCTTAACAATAGAAACATAATTTTACTAAATATGATTGGAAATCGAATTAGACGACAAATTTGCGCAATAGTTGAAACTTTGGTCTATGGAATGAGTTTGATGTCTTCTAAATAAGATTGTGATTTCAAGTCTCGTTATAGAAGATGCATCTTAAATAAGTTCTCAAAATATATAATTTTACATATCTTGATTCCAATTAATCGAAATTTAATGTGATTACTGATACATTAGGGGCTTGAATACAAAAATATCAAGATATCGAGTCTAACAATAACATATTTATAGAGTCTAACAATAACATATTTATAGAGTCTAACAATAACATATCTCCATTCCAATTAATCGAGATCTAATATGATTATCGATACATTAGGGGCTTGCATACAAAACTAGTTTTTGAAATTCTCTGGTTATGTTACCAAAGATTTATGTATTAATTTGCTGCAATTTCACTTGTCACCGTTGTCAGGTTCTATGTCTTCAACGTCTACTTCCATATAACTCATTAACTCCACAAAATAAATGCTGGATTTTGGATTTTGCTGCTTTATTCTTATATATAGTACTCTAAATTCAAGACATTAATAATACTCACCATAATAAATCATCTCAGGGCAAAATTCTGAATCAAATAGGCATAGCTAGTTTTTGGCCTGCCTGGCAAGTGGCAATGACCATTAATGTTTGAAATGAACCATCATCAAACATATCTATCGATGCTATAAAGAAACTCCTAGTAAGACCTTGGAGTTGTTCCATCAAACATATCTATCGAGAAGCTAATTCCTGTGCTAATTGGATGGCTACATATTTTGATCATTTGAACTTGGGTTTGCACACCTTTGATGCTCCACCGTCAGGAATTTCATCGTTTCTTCAAGCTGATGCCATAAACTTAGTCTGGCCTAGAGCCGTTTAAGTTGTTTTTTGTATTGTTTTCTCTACATCATATATAAAAAAAAATGAACCATCATTTGAATCATATTTATCTTCAATTGCTATGTACAGCAAAAAAAAAATCAAAACAAATTTTTACAATACAAATCTTTTGTCTTTCACATTTTCAGAATCTGTTATGAGTCTTTTCCATTCCAAGACAAAAGCCAGGACAACCAATAGAACATCAAAATGAACAGAACCCAAAAAAAAAAAAAACAACCCTGGAACTATCCCAAGAAATTAAACATGAACCTTTTCCATCAATGGCAGAAATGGCAGCCAAGTTGAAGCCAAGACCCAAGACATAAACGAAACAGAAACATATTTAGAACATGTTTTTTATTTTCGTTTAATTTATTGCAATTTTTGCAAAAATTGCAAAATAACCTAGTAGCCACGAACAAATTGAGTGTACTTGTTCTTCATCCAACGAAATCCATGGACTAAGGAATATTTTAATTTGGTTTCAACAGCATAAGACTTGTATCTCATCACACGGCGTTGCCTCTTCAATTCAGAATTGCTAACACTCCAAGTATTATGCGAACTATAATGATTATAATTCTTCGTATTGTATCTGTTCTTGTCTTCGTATGTTGTTACACGGATTGCCGGAAGAGCAGCTGGAGGCGGAGGAGGATCTGATCCACTCCGATCAGTACTTGACAATTGATTTGCTGGTGATGGTGATGATGATGATGATGATGGTGATGTTGATAAACTATAAACACCCTTTCTTTCAAGCTTCCATTCGCCGCCGAAAGTCCGGTTTGCAGCCTTGAAATCTTCCATCTCTCTCGCAACATCTGCCATTTTTGTTTCTGTTGTTAATGTGGCAGACATATACAGAGAGAGATATCAGATAAGAGAGAGGGCTTGATGTCTTCTTCTTTTTTTTCCAAAAGGTTTTATGGAGGAAATTAAGGAGAGAGGAATCTGGTTCATGTGTTTTTTTTGAGGTTTTTATTGTTAGAGTGAAGCTGTCTTGTTTTGGAATTTGGTTGGTGGCCTGTTGGCTATTTGATTTCCTAATATTAGACTTTGATGAATGTTGAATCATGTTGGACTTGGTCGGATGACCTTCAATTCCTCCCTGTTTTCAGCTTTTTATTAGATTGTCAAATGCTAAATTTCATGTTTAAGTCAAAAAAAAAGCTACAAATTTTAGCTGCAATATCGAACAAATTTCTAGAATCATGACTCAACGAGACAGGGCACTTGCCAGGATCAAAATCCTGGCACTCTAATTCTAAACAAGTCAAAATTTGGACAAACAAACTACAATCAAGTCAAGGGGACAGCCCAGTGGTTAAGAGCTCGAGCCTCTAATAGAAGATTTCAGGTTCAGATCCTGGAATGGGCAGGGTGGGTTCGAAAAAGAAAAAAAAAGATTCACCAACCAGGATAAATCATAGCCTCAAATGGAGATCAATGTTGTTGTCTGGTTGATCATTTCTTACATCTGAAGCAACTGATGAATCCGATGTTGAAGCCATAACATGCTGAGTTTGTGCTTGAAATGGACAATAGTGACCCGCCCTTTGAGTTGCAGCAGGTAGCAGCATTGGCAAAGATGGTGCTGCAGCTGAGAGACCCCGAATTGGGGCCATGCTGGGAGACCCTCTTGCGTAAATCAACCGCCTTGATCGAGCTGAATGCGCCGTGATCATGGGGCCAGAAGTCACAAACCGTTGTGAATGATGATGATGATGATCACTAAAAAACGAGGCCTGTTTTGCTCTTCTTTCTCTTTTGTGCGCATTCTGATGACCACCTAAAGCTTGAGAATTTGCAAACCCTCTGTGACAAAATTGACACTCAAATCTCTTGTAGTCGCCTGGATAATTAACACTATCAACTTTCTCGTAAGTTGTTACTGGAAAACCAAAAAGTTTCAAGGTTGAACTTGAACTAGAACTTGAAGATTGCTTATCATTTCTGCCTTCAAGTTCAACCTCATCACCAACATTAATGTTTTCTGTTGCACTACTCATGCTTGTTGCTTGCTGATGTATTGTTTGGAAATGCAAAGAAATATATAGAAACTCTGCCATGCAGACTGACAAAAATACCCTTAAAAACTGAAAAATTATTTGATCTAAAAGAGTGACAACCATATCCAAAACTACAGGGCAAGGCTGTTGAGTTTCACTGTGAATATATACAGAAGACAAGCACTCGTGCGAAACTGAAAGACATGTTTGTAAAGTAAGACATAAGCTTCCAGCTCGTGCATCATGTCCTTTCAAACATCCCCATGCTAATCTAGTGTTTGTTTGTCGGTAACAATTATCATTTTTCTTATCTTGATTTCAAGTTAATTACAAAGCAGAAACTGGTTCCTCTGTTTCCATTCTGATAAAAGGGCAAAGCTGGCAGCAGCTAGCTACCAATGGACTATATATGATTATGATTTCTATAACAATATTATGACAACATAATATATACATTGCTAATTGAAACAAGAGATCGATGATGGTTGATCGATTCTTGGTAACTGTCGGCCATTTGACATAATTAAGGCTAGCTAGGATTGCTTCTTCATGATGATCAGGTTTGAGATAAAAGCAGTGTCACCCACAAATCCGACCTCATTTGACTTCACAGTTATATTTATGCCTACTGAACTTCAACAACCATTCATAGTGTGTCCCAGAAAAATATCTCCCCAAGATTTGTAAACCATTTTCCATCAAACCCAATATATATGAAAAAGAAAAAGAACCCTTGAAGGAAACTACCCCATATATATGTTTGTTAAAGTCGAAATATTGCTTCGGGGCATGCAGGCCTTGATGATTAGATGCTCACTTGATGATACAATATCGATCGAGATTCACACGCCAGAAACTGGTCCCATTAATATACAACAGATTCATCCACCAACAAGGAAACTGTAATTGTCATGTGTGAAAAGAATGGATGTCATGTAAGGAAAATGCATGTTCTTAATACTACGTAAGCATCTTCCATGCCCCCATTAAGGTTGCCTTGCCTAGTAGTACTAGTAGGTAGTAATCGATGACTCTAATTATGATGAGATATGGAACATGAACATTCTTATCTGTTTATATGTCAGGGTTTCATGTTCCGATTGTTATTCAAGAACAAAACATCTTCTTTGTTGTCTTTTTTTTTTTTTTCCTTTCTTTCATTTTCATCTTTTTTGATATAACACAGTACTGTAGTTTCCTTTTTTGCTTGGTGGTGTATTATAAGGACCAAGAAGATAACAATAATGGTGCTTAATATTCCTCACTGTCTAGGCGTTTGGTAGCCCAACCAATTTCAATAATTTCCAAGCTTTTTTAATCTATCAATGCAAGTGCTTGTTGCCTTATGCAAAATTGGCCCAGTAAGCTTGGATTATTACAGAGATCCAAATTCTCTCTTACAGGACAGGAAAACAGGATATAAAAGCCTAGCTAGTGGATCTGGAACATTTACCAATCAATCAAATATAGGATTAATAGTATCTTTAGCTTTAATCACGATAAAACGAGGGGAATACCGACATTTGTCTGTTAGGTTGAATGAAAGGAACTCAATGTCCCAAGTAAGAATTTATATTCGAATCTTATCAATCAATGGGAGAAAAGGGGAGAAAAGGGCATTGAGAGTTTCTTTCCAATTGGGGTGCGATACGCCCCAAATTTATCTAAATTATTAATCGGGACTCAATGTGTCTACTGGATGCCAGAGAAGGGATCATAAAAAAAAAAAGGTGGTTAAATAAGTTTATTGATTTATTATAGGCTGGCGAAAAGGATATTCAGCTCGTGTGATTTATAGTTGTTATGCCCCTTTTATGAGGCAAAGGGCACACACATTATGACATGTCAAGTTAAATCATGTCACCTTTTTTTGAAATTGTTCTTTAAAAAGTTTCATTAATTATATTCCAAATTTTCAGCTTGCATGCTGCTAGGTAACCTCTATGATTAACTAATTAAGTGACAAAAGAAGCTAAGAAAAATCTCACATGATTAAGTTATAAGATCGAGTTTGACATCTTGTTATTATTGACATTTTTTTCTTATGAACTTGCTGACAATTTCAGTACATATATAGTAAGTAAATCTTAACTAATATTGAGATTGTTTTTTAACAATCCCTTTCATATGTTTAACAATTATGATAGGTGGGTGAATCAATGTTATAGGAAAAGTGTTTGATAATAGTATCACTTATTACTCCTTTTTTTTTTGAATATATTTTTTTTTATATTTACAAGTTAATTTTGTTTGAATCGGGTTGATTCATTATGAGGTAAATCTCTTCCAACAATAGTTTTCTCTATTTACAAGACTCGAACCCAAGACCTTAGCGGAACAAATGTCAAACCACTTATTGGTATGGGGTGAATAACTACATTTGTAGTACTTCCTTATTCTTATGTTTTTTCTTCTTCTTTTTTGTTCAAACCATATTCTTATGTTATATGTTATATAGTTGACAAAATTTCATGAAATTTATTGATTTTGAACCAAACCATCATTTTAAATAAATCAAAGACCTATATATAAGCACATGGACAAGTAAAAATTTGACAAGAACAAAAAAAGAAGAATGGGAATTTATTAAAATTAAAATAGGAAAAAGGAAAGGTCCACTAGAATAGTAAGTATGCCTACATCAGCAGTCACTTGGCACCAAACGTGACAACGTGGCCCCCTATTTTGCTCATTTTTGTCCTACAAAGCTTAGGCATACTCCCATGCTTATGTTTTGTTTTTATTATTCTAAGGTCAACCAAATAATACTCCCTCTTTTGTTCCTCTCTCAAAAATTTTGGACTCTATCAAAAAGGATTTTTTTTTAACTATATGGTAGATATACTAAGGCTTTGTTTGTTAAATTAAGTACTAAAAATTTAAGCAATGTATCTTTATGGCTACTGAATTTAATACTGAATTTGTGGTGAAAAAACTGTTTGATAAGTTACTTAATGTGAGATGTAAGAAAAAAAAATTTTGTTGATATTTTTGTATGAAAATATTTAAAAAATACATTGGTAACAATTAAAAAGGAAAGAATTATTGATAAAAGGAAAGAACATAACATTAATGTTTAAATCTTTCCATAAATAATATTGTTGAATAGAAAAAGTAACCTTAGACCTACTTTTTATTTCCAATATTTTTTCATTAAAAACTTTAAATTAAGTGATTTACTAGCATTGATTATCAAACGCATTAAAAAAAATTAAAGCATTGAAAATTTTCATTTTCAATGGTTTATCAAACAGCCCCTAAATCTCAATAAATTTATAATCGAGTTGTTTCGGTTCAAATAAGAAAAACTCTTTCAACCATTATTTTCTCTATTTATAATTCGAGTTACTTCAGACACAAACAGAAAACTCTTTTAATACTTTTTTTTTTCATCAAAACAAACTCTTTTAATACTTATTTTCTTCATTCATAACACATTAATACTCGAAATCCATATATTACTTTATTACTAAGAATATTGAACTTCTTCTACTCCATCAAGGGGCGGATTTACTTTGTTTTGCGGGTGGGCACGTGCCCATCCTCAACCTTCAAATTTGTTCATATTTACATGCAATTTTACATGGTGCCCACCCATCCTTGATCATGAGTGTCCACCCTTAATTGATTAATTCATCTTTTATCTAATAATAATGTTTACTTTTCTAAGATGAAAACCACTTTTTTCTCCTTAAAAACCAAATATTTTTTTTATGTCTATGCATATAATATCTTATGCTCCACCCTGTAAATTATTTCTGGATCAGCCACTGCCATCAACAAACATTATTTAAACAATCCTCTCATCATAAAACAAAAAGCTTTTGTTTCCCTCTAAAAAATTTTAGACCTTACACTATGAATTTGACAGGGCCTTCTTCAAGCCCATTATTATATTTGGGCCAGTGACAAAAACAAGAGCAGGTTTAAGGCCCAAATCGGGTAAAGGCTTACAATTTACAAAGGAACCTCGCGCTGTCGCGCAAACGCCAAACGTGTCAGCATCATAAGCAAACACGAGTATCCCGTGAGAACCGTTGAGATCCACGCTCTTCCATCGCGCGTAACCCATATACCCAAAAAAAATAATTCCCCCCACAAATCTCGGTCTCGAAACGGACCCCACCAAAACCCGAAGCCCATCCGATTTTTGATCCAACGGCCATTAATGAGCATGCGCGCACGATAACATCGGGTTCCGCTTCACCGGCGCACGCTAGTCAACCTTCCCTGTGAATGGTTATCGTTCTCCAGAGGATGCGCTCTGCTCACCCCCTCCTTAACCTCCCCGCCAGTTTCCATCCTTTTTCTATCCTTTCTTTTAATTTTTTCGGTTTCAGCAGTTCGTTAGTGACCGTTATTAAAAACATTTACTTTTCACCGGGAATATTCTCAGGTAAGTTGATTCTTCAGCTTCTTTGTTTCAAGATTTAATCTTTTTAATTGACCTCTTTTACTTTGTAAATTGATTTTTCCTTTCTGGGTTTTGGGGCTTTTTCTTCTTAGAGAGACTCTAATGGCTAAGAGATCGAGATTGCATTGAGAAATTTGGCTCTCAAGTGAGTTCCTTTTGCTCCAATTTAAGCTTTAATCTATCCCCACAACCCCCTTTTCTTATTGTTTTGATCAAGCTTGGGTTTTTTATATTGGTTTTGATCAAAATGTGCTGGATTTGATGGATTGGGTTAGTCTACACTCTACAGTCTACACATTGGGTTAATGGAAGATGTAAAATTGTTAATTTTAATTTTAAGTGCATTCTAAGTGTTCAATTATTAGTCATTAATGGTTATTATGAGGAAAAGGAGCATTTTTTAGCTAATATATGTGGAGTATTGATGGAGAAGAAAGCTGGTTTCCTAACTTGACAGAATGTAGTTCCTTTGAAGCTGGGGAAACATTATGTTTAGTAGCTTTCTGCATTTATATATAGTATAGTATCACTTCTCCTTTGGAGAAATGCCCTTTATCTGCAAATTGTGTTTAACTATTAACTATTGATTTTAGGTTGTGTAACTGCAATTTTATATATCTAGTCTGGAAAGAATGTCAGAAGGAACAAGTATGGTGATGGAATCTTCTGAAAATGGGACTGATTTATCTCAAGACGATACTGGAACCATAGTAGAAATGCCTGAAGACACGATATTGTCACACCAAACATCTGTGAATCTCATTCCATTTATTGGTCAGAGATTTGTGTCACAGGATGCTGCTTATGAATTTTATTGCAGTTTTGCCAAACAATGTGGTTTCTCAATTAGACGCCATCGAACTCGAGGGAAAGATGGGGTTGGTCGAGGAGTCACAAGAAGGGATTTTACTTGCCATAGAGGTGGATATCCACAGATGAAAATGTCTGAAGATGGGAAGATGCAAAGGAATCGCAAATCGTCACGTTGTGGTTGTCAAGCATATATGCGCATTGTCAAGCGGGCAGACTTTGATGTCCCTGAATGGCGTGTTACTGGCTTTAGCAATATCCACAATCATGAACTCTTAAAAGCGAATGAAGTGCGTCTTCTTCCTGCCTACTGCACCATTACTCCAGATGACAAAGCACGGATATGCATGTTTGCAAAAGCTGGAATGTCAGTGAGACAAATGTTAAGATTGATGGAGCTAGAAAAAGGAGTTAAACTAGGTTGTTTACCATTTACAGAAATAGATGTGAGAAACCTGCTACAGTCTTTCAGAAATGTTAATCGTGACTATGATGCTATTGATCTTATATCAATGTGCAAGAAATTGAAAGATGAAAATCCTCACTTTCAATATGAATTTAAATTAGATAGCCATAACAGGCTGGAGCATATTGCTTGGTCTTATGCTTCATCGGTTCAGCTATACGAGACATTTGGAGATGCTGTGGTATTTGATACTACACACCGTATGGATGCCTATGACATGCTATTAGGTATTTGGGTTGGAGTTGACAATCATGGACTGACCTCATTTTTTGGCTGTGTGCTTTTACGGGATGAAAACATGCAATCTTTTTCCTGGGCATTGAAGGTAAGAAACCTATATGTTATTCTTTTTTGTTTTGGTCTTCCAAATGCATTTTTTAAAAAAACATCTTCATGTTTTTAAAATTTATGCAGACATTTCTGGGCTTCATGAAAGGAAAGGCTCCACAAACCCTATTGACTGACCAAAATATGTGGCTGAAAGAGGCTATTGCTATTGAAATGCCTGAAACAAAGCATGCCTTCTGCATATGGCACATAATCTCTAAGTTCTCAGACTGGTTCTCACTTCTTCTTGGTTCGCGATATGATGAGTGGAAATCTGATTTTTATCGGCTTTATAGTCTGGATTTGATAGAAGATTTTGAAGAAGAATGGAGGGAAATGATGGATAAATATGGACTCCATGAAAATAAGCACATTATCAGCTTATATGCCTTGCGGAATTTTTGGGCTTTGCCATTCTTGAGGCCTTATTTCTTTGCAGGTCTGACGAGTCCATGCCAATCAGAGACTATTAATGCTTTCATCCAACGGATTTTGAGTGCACAATCTGAACTAGATCGTTTTGTAGAGCAAGTGCGCCAACTTTGACTTGTTCCTTTTCTCGTGAATATTCAATTGATGACTATTTCACTTGGCCCAATTTTAATTAAACATTTTAACTGCAGGTGGGTGAGATTGTTGAGTTCAATGACCGAGCTGGTTCTAAGCAAAAGATACAAAGAAAAATGCAGAAAGTCTGCCTCAAAACGGGTTCACCAATTGAATCTCATGCAGCTACTGTTCTTACACCTTATGCCTTTGGTAAGCTCCAAGAAGAACTTTTATTGGCTCCACAATATGCATCCTTTCTGGTAGATGAGGGTTGCTTCCAGGTCAAACACCATACCCAGATGGATGGAGGATGCAAAGTGATTTGGGTTCCATGTGAAGAGCACATTAGTTGTAGTTGCCATCATTTTGAGTTTTCAGGCATCCTTTGCAGACATGTTCTTCGCGTTCTATCAAGTAATAACTGTTTCCACATACCAGACCAGTATCTTCCCAGCCGTTGGCGCATTAGTACTTCCACAAACCCAATAAGGAATTCAACAAGAGAGCATTCTGAAAAGATTCAGTTGTTAGAGTCCATGGCTTCGACACTTATAGCAGAATCAATGGAAACAGAGGAACGCCTTGATGTTGCTTGTGAGCAAACTGCCATTGTCTTATCCCGGATCAAGGAACTTCCCAGGCCAACACATAGTGCAAATGATATTGTCTACAATTGTCCGTCCGATTTGATTCTACCAGAGGTAGAAGATACTGATGGAATTGTTCAGAGCTTTACCATTGGGACTTCTCATGAATCTCTCGGTTCAGGAAAGCTGAAGGAGAGAAGGACAAGAGATGGGATTGATATTAGTCGAAAGCGGAAACATTTTTCTGGGTCTTGCTGTATGCATTTTGGACATGATTCATCAGATTGTCCATTGATGGGAGGGGACAGTTTGAACACAGATGCACTAGGATACTTGTAAATATAAGCCGAGGTCTAGAAGCCAATACTTGGTTTACAAAAAAATGGGGGTAGTGTTATATTAGGATTTCTTTTTCATCTCCCTGCTAAGGGTAACAATCTTATATTAGGATTCCTATAATGAACATTTTCCATAGTCTATACATTCTCCAAAAAAGATGGATTCATCTTTTAATTTTATCAACTTCCATTGGTCTAATATCATGGGTAATAACTTTTTCAAACATAAAATATAAATCTAACTGTTTAAGTATGAATCGAAATTGTTTATAAGCATGATTAAGAAAGATAAGAAGAAAGATAAGTGGAGTACAATTTATTATTCTAAGAATAAAGCAAACGAGATTAGAACGCACCACTGCAAAACCGACCTCAAATATTCTTGAGTCGATTCTTGAATTTGTTCCATTTTGATAGCACTTTTATGTGTTTCTTCCTTTTCCTAAATCAGTTCCCCATGTTCAATTATCGTATTGGCAACTAAAATCTATATTCCTTTGATGGTCAACATTTGAAGGAAAACTATTCACTTTTGTTAGACATTTTAGTATGTACATGTTCTTTCCCAAAGATTTATTCTAATAGATAGATTAATGTGGGATCTGATCTTAATCTAATGGTCAGAAGCATCAAACTCATGCGATAAGATAAAGGTTTCAAACTCTTGCCTTGTCTTATCTTGTATTAGTAAACTCTCTTGTGATTAATAAAACTTGTTGGGATGAGAATTTGATCTTAATGGTTCCAAACTTTTGAATGGAGCTAAACCATAAGTATTGGGATCAATGGCGGAATGGGGGAGGGGGCAGCAGGGGCATGGCCCCCCCTCCGCACAATCAAAGTATGTTTGTCTCAACCAAAAGAAATGGTAAAATTTTGTTTTGGCCCCCCATATTTTTTATTTTCTAATTTGGTCCCTATTGAATTAAATGCAATTTTATATTTTGTTCAATTAAGGAAAAAATGCGAAATTGATAAAATTGAATGAGCTAGAGAGATGCGATTCAAACAAGGGTTTTACCATTGTGATCCTTGACTCTCATAGACCACTCTGGCAGAATTTCATCCCATTCTGACTTAAGATGAAAACTATGCACGTTTTTTCAATTAAGGACAATTTGTGGTGTGAAACCAATTTCACCATGACAGAGAGCTCATTTTCGACCAAGGTTTTTTCTATGGTCTTAATATGATATTCGAACCCTACTGGTGAAATTTGGACTCAATCCGACTTCGTTTGCAACTTTTTCATATTTTTCAATTAAGGACAGGAGGCGTTCTACCCTGGTTTAGTCAAAATTGAATCTGATTTTTGTTCTGACAAAATTAAGGGCCAAGAATGATCAATTTCGTGGCCTAGGAGATTCTGGTCGAATAGGGGGTTATTTTGGCTATTTTTGACAGCAAATCAGTATACAGTGCAGCACAATCAGGACTTGAATCAGACTAGATTGCATCAGATTGGAGGTCGATTTCGCCCAAGTCATATTTTGGAAGAATATAGCCGGCCTTAAGGTGGTCATTTAAGGATGATCATAGTTGAAAGTCATTTTGGAGTTTCCTGAAGATTTTCTGAGAGGTCAGATTGGAGAAGCAATTAAAGCAGAACAAGTCAGATTGAAGCAGACAATTAATAGGCAGACAAATTGGGGGGGGCGGCCTTGGTAGTCAAGCCTAGGCCGCCCCCTATATAAAAGGGTCTTCCCCCTTCAGTTTTAAACAGACTCCTGTAGCCTCAAATTTGCTTCGCGCAAAAACTAAGCTCTGCACTTATTTTTTCTCAGGCTCTGCGTCACTTTCTGCAGCAACCCTGCAAAATTCAGCTATTTTTTCAACACGAGTCAGCCTCGTTTCTTCAATATTTCTCTACTTCAATCTCGTCTCAGGACGTTAAATCTACTCTCAGCGAGTTTTTCATCTCTTTCAATTTCGTCTCAAGACGTTAAACATTTACTTTTCTATTTTTCATATGAATAACAACCAGCTTGTTATTATCAATCAATTCTCAAAGCAAGAAATCTTTTCAAATGTTTACTTTTTTACAGTCAATTTGGGATCGATGATTTAAATGCTCCGGTGTGACTTTGATCCAGTTCCCGCAATTCACTCGCTCTGATTTATTTTTGTACTACGCGCACCACCAAAATGCTTTTACAAACTCTTTGTCATTTTCAGCAAAATGACTAGCACGCCCCGCGCTGCTATTAAGTTTTTCGCAAAAACTCTACGCAAAGAGATTTTTGGTGCAACAACTTTATATCTACGATACAGATGGAATTCACATGTCCCTATTTTTGGCACAAGTGGAGCACAAAAAAATGGAGCAGAGAATTTTTATTCCTAGAATACATAGGGAATTAGTGCCTTGACTCTATTTGGAAAATCTTCAAATTTAGAAAGGTACCATCTCCTAGTGGCATAACTCCTACCCATCAAATACAAAGTAGAGCCAAGGGTAAAAGAAAATGTGTAGAATGTTTGGGCAATAAAAGTGATTCCCCAAAACCCTAAAATCTCAAAAAGATAGTGAGGGCATATCACCAATTCAAACAGACCACCCTTGGGAATCTTGTATGCTTTGTCACCTTTTCCTCTAAGCTTGGAGAGAAGATAATGGTGGTAGAGGTTTCCACTTACTCCTATAAGAAACAAAGCAATTCCATGATATGTCAAATCAATTGACGGCTCTGGCAATCCCTTTGTTAGGTGTTGTGAGTAGATCATGCTTGTACTCGATACCAAATAACTCACAAGTATAACTATCATTGTGTCAACACCCATCTCACCACTGTATTTATGAACAAAAAGTGCCTGCAAAAAACATTAATTATTATATCTAAATGATCGAGGAGAAATTATTAGATGTACAAGTTTCACCATGTCATTCATGATCCTGACTAATAATATTGTGAAAACTCAAAATTATTCTTAAACTTTATGTACAAATTTAGCACTAGATTTAGCCCCATATTTTACCAAATAAGATTCATAGGTAAGTCCCTAAATTTAGGAAATTAATTTTGTAGGGTTTAAGTATATGTAGGAAAAAATCTGAATTGTCAGAATTTTATTGGTTGGAACCATAGATAACTTACTTGAACCGGTCCATGTAATAATTGTTTGTAAAACAAGATCTCATGACAATATTTTTCATTTAATTTGTCATAATTAAACTAAACTAAACTAATTTATAATAGGGGAATGATTTGAGTACTACTAAACCCCCAGTTCTAGGGGTGTACTACCAATTTAAAAATGACACACTAATTGTTGGATATTGGTAATACCCTAAGTAGAGGGGGTGTAGTAGTACTTGTAGCCTCTCCCTTTATAATATACTAGTCTTCACTTCTACGTGCGTTGAACGTGACCCATCATGTTTAAACTAAATGAAAATTAAAATAATAATTGATATTAATTATAAGTATAGAGTTGTCAAAATCTGTCACAAACCCGATAACCTGTCCAACCCGGCCGAACCCGATTTGATATATCAAAAAAAAAAAGTAAATGATCAAAACCCGTCCTATTCAGACCTGACAAACCTGTAACCCGAATGACCCGAGAATATTATAAACTAAAATTATGTTTTATTCAATAAAATCCACATTGTTATAATTTTAACCATTCTAAATTATCATTTATTCAATGAAATTTATATTATTGTTATAATTTTACCTATTATGATTAAATTTGCTAAACTTCATTACATGAACAATAATTATATGAATAAATACTAAATCAGTTATATGAATAATTCATGATAAATTTATAATTAGTAATTTTTTAACATAATGAATAAATAGTAATAATTAATTAGTAATTTCTTGACACATGTCAACTCTTTAACCATGTATATGCAGTTTGCTAAACTTTACTGATAGTGGATTGTAAAATGAATCGAATAATACATATATTAAATAAATTTAAGAATTAAACATTAAAAAATTCAAGGCTGACCCAATTGACCCAGAACCTGAGTGATCTGAGGCCAAAACCTGAACCCGCTTGACCCAAGACCTAGCAGACTCGAGACTCGAATGACCTGAACCCGGATGAGCTGAAACCCAAATGACCTGAGAAAATTACCTGACTCATTTAACCTTGACCCAGATGACCCGAACCCGAAACCCGCCCGATTGGCATCTCTAACTTTATAAGTCAAAGGAAATAATTGCATGTTACTCTTCTTTTTATTTTTAAAAACTTTAAATTGTTATTAGACACTTCAATACATGAAACTACCAATACACATTCCAAAAATAGAAAAAGGTCACTCACAATAATTAAATTTTAAATGAATTTTTAATTTAATTAGTTTTAAAAAATGAATAATTAATGATTTTTTTTGCAGTAAAATAATTAATGATTAGGCGATTTATTTTAACTTTCAAACTTGGTGACAATGCATTTATTAGTTTATATTATAATTGAAATGGGCCGAGAACTATCAAAAAGTCTCCAATTTTTTAAAATTGAAATGGTAAAAATAAAATATTTATAAAAATATTGAATTTAATAGTATATTTAAAAAGTTCTAATATATCTAAATTTTTTAATTGAAATAGTAAAATGGTAAAAATAAAATAGTTATAAGGATATATTAGATTTAATTAAATAAAGATAGAGTTTTTAGTTAACTAAAATTATAAAAATTTAACCAATGACAGAATATTTCCATAATTAATATATTAATTAATGAATATTATAAGAGTCGAACTTTTTAATATAGTGTATATATATATATATATATATATATATATATATATGT
>AWUE01022424.1:0-59421 GCA_001974825.2 Corchorus olitorius
CTCTCTTGCCATAATGGATGGTTATTGCAGATTTGAGCAAAAGAAACCTGAAACCTTCACCAGGGAAAACGATGAAAGAAACGACACCGTTTATCAAACTTGGTGCATAAACTAAAACCATGGCAGCTCTGCTTGAAAGCATAATGTGGGATGATTTAGAAGCCTGTGAACCAACACCCAAGAACTTGGAATATTGAACATGTTTCCCTTTCACTTCTGCTAATCCACTGTTTGCCATGGATGCCCAAGTTAGAACAGATAATACAGTAAGAAATAGGGAAGGTGGGAAAAACAAATTCAGCAACATAGCTTGCTTTTGCGATTTGATTTTTTCTTTCTTTTTGTTGGTATGAACTGTGTTGTGTTCCTTTTGGTATAGATATAATAATTCACATATATATAAGAGTAAATCCGAATCTATTTTTGGTATAAAAAAAATCCGAATCTATTTTATAGGGATAGAGAATTAGAGATGTGCAATAAGCAATAAAAAGGAACCACATGCACGTTCGAGATTTCTGACCAGCCACGTTATTTACCAGCCTGGGCCTTCTTGATTGAGTGAGGTTTGGCCCGGAGGGGGACTATTTTGGGAGTTGCAGTTGGGATATGGGTGCTGGTTCCACTTTCCATGGTTCAAACAAGTTGATTTGAGATAAAAGAAATGTTGAAAGTGTCCAATAAACTCAAAGTTTAATGTGATGAATGTGGTGCAACAATGAACAAATGAGAGTTGGTGGGTCAGTTCTTAAAATTTGTGGACCTTGCAGCAGGAAAGTTCAAATTTCTACACTTGGATGCATTAACTAATTAAACATAAAAGAAAATGTACTATACTTTGAGCCAAAGGGTAAAGAAAAAAGAGTAAAAAGAGAGGACCAGAAATGCACTTTGAGCCAAAGATGGCGAGACAGAGACAAAATGAGAACTCAAAATTGTTATTATACACGTGTCTATCATGAGGAACCAATTTGTGGCCTATGACTTTTATCTTCTAATCTTAAATTATTAAAATTAAAATATTGGAAGAATAAGCTTTTCAAAGCTAAAGTCTAGAACCGACAATAATCTTCCTTTTGTTGTGTGAATGAATACTTAACAGTAAAGCCCAGAACAGAACCTTGGAATCTTTCATCTTTGGCCTTTAAGCAACCTTTGCTCCAAGCAATTCTATAATTCTTTCACTTTTTGTCCTTCAAACCATTTAATCCCCCATCCCCATGTAGTCTTGTTCCGGCAAAGTACCTGAATGAGTTGTGTCTGGTTTTTTGGACACCCAACAAAAAATGCCTAAAAAGAAGCCTGTGGCTATCACCCATGCTGATCTTGAACCAAGGCGTCGTACCACTGAATTGGGCAGCAAAACTGGCGTTGTTCTTATGGTTTTTACCATTCTTTGCGGTTTGTTTTGCTTCATCCTTTGCCTCATATCAGAAGCCACTCGTTCTCAGGTATAATTAAATATAATTCCTCTGTTTTTCTTCATTTCAAATTTTCAAACTTGATCATATTTTTCTGACAAATATGGGTTGCAGGAACGGTGGGTTAACACTGCAGATAATGATAAGGAAACGAAATATGAATGTGTTTACAGCGGCAGCGGCAAGACGCCATTGTTATGCGCCGCCGTGGCATTTGTGGGGTTGGCTGCTGCCATGGTGGTGGAACATATGTACATGTTGATTGCTGTCAGCAAATCACCGCCGCCTGCTCTGCTTTCTTGGGACCCTGATTCTACTCGTTCCAAGACCCTCACATGGCAGGCAGGATTTTTCTTCGTCACAACCTGGTATACATTTTTGATTGCTTCACAAGTTATTTATTACCTTCATTTTACGATTACCTTTCGATTATAAAACTAATTTGGATTTATATATAATATACCGTTAATGGAGTTTAATAGACTACACATGCGGGTCAAGGTTGATATATTGATATGTATCCTTTAGGAAATAGTTTTGAATTTAAAAAACAAAACTAATTCTGAAAATGGGTATATGTCAACTCCTCACGTCGCTTGTAGAGTCCTAAATTTGCATCGTCAGTGTATCAAATAATTATCCATACTAATTTAACTTGCAGAATCTACTTTTATAAGCCTTAAAATGTCTGATTATTATTAATGTGATAAAGTCTACCTGTCTTAATTTGTACATTGATTCTTCTATGTAGGCTTTGCTTTGCTGTCGGGGAGATTTTGTTGTTAATTGGACTTAGTGTGGAATCAGGACATTTGAAAAACTGGTCGAAACCAAGAGCGAGTTGCCTTATAATCAAAGAAGGCTTGTTTTGTGCTGCTGGTGTTTTTTCCTTATTGACAGTTTTCCTGGCCGCAGGCCTATATTTGACAGCATTACATGCACAAAGGATGTTCCAACACCAGCAAAATGTGCACCAACAGGTCCTTGAGGCCTCCGTCTTATACGCGTCGCCGCCCGGTTCGCCGCCTCATCGGATGACAACAATGGCCAGAGAGGACCCGGTGGTGTCAGAATTGCCACACCAGCCACCACCATCAATTTCATATTCATGGGTTTTTAGCAAGCAAGCAAGTCATGTTTAGAGCAATAAAAGAAAATGTAATGCCTTGGTGCCTATGGCAAAGCTGAAGGTACAAAAGCTAAGAATTATTACCTTTTTCCATGCAAAATTGGAGAAATGGGTTTATACATAACACAAAAGTGAAATTGTATTCATTTGATTTTTTGTAAATAATTTTTTTTTCCTTATTATGATTTTTTTTTGTATCCCATTCGTTATCCGAGACTTTGCCCTGACTAATCCAGATCCGACCCGCGTCACGCACTTGTTATGGTGGGTGAGTCTCCTAAATTTTTTCCTTATGCAAACAACTTTTGTTGCATAAATTTTGTGCATTTGTTACTTGTTAGTTCTTGGCCTTGCTCAGCTAAAATTGAAGCAAATTTGGATATGGGATGTCAATCTATATAGCCCAAATTGTATTGGGCTGCTAGAAATAGAAAAGCTTGGAGAATCAAAGTATATGCTTTAGTAGATCTTCTCCATAAGGGCCCCCATTTAGTTATTGCAATTTTTTTATTTTTCATTATTATTACCAAATAAAAGAAAAAAGAAAAAAGAAATAAAGAGGGAAGTTTTTGAATTTTATGTATTTTTAAAAATTAAAAACATTTTGGAATCAAATTACAAAGTACTCCATTCATATTTGGTTAATTGCTTAATTGGGAATCATATGTTTTTCTAAATGATGTAATTTGAGTACAATTTTTGAATTTGGTCCACTGAAAATGATTTGTCACAAAATTAATTTTTAAATCCTTATAAAATCGACTCAATTTAAAAATAATATAAAAAATAAAAAAACAAAAAACAAAAATAGAGAAATGTTTAAATTAAACCTTAATCTTAATAATTTTTTTTAAAAAAAAATAATAAAGAGATGTAAAACTGTAAAAGAGTAAAGCCCTTTTCTGGCCAAAAAAAAAAGAGTGAAGCCCTTCGAGTTCCCTCTCTTTTGGGGCCTTTCTTTCCCTTCTTGCTTTTTAAGTTTTAAGTTTAACTTCTCTATTCAAAAATCTCTATCTAAAGCTCTCTAGGGTTTTTCTTCCCCTTCTCTCGATCGTTCGTAAAATTTCCATTTTTCCTCTAGGGTTTTTCTTCTCTCCGTAGGGTTTTTTCCCCGTAGAGAATCAGTCGCCATGTCGTTGAGACCGAGCACCAGAACTGAGGTCCGCCGTAACCGGTACAAGGTGGCGGTGGACGCCGAAGAAGGCCGCCGTAGAAGAGAAGACAACATGGTGGAGATCCGGAAAAACAAGCGCGAAGAGAGTTTACAGAAGAAGCGCCGTGAAGGCCTCCAACCTCAACAGTTGTCTGCTTCTCTTCAGTCCTCTGACCTTGAAAATAAGGTAAAAAGAATCAAAGACTAAAATGATTAAGTGATTTGCGTTCTATTCTTTTGTTTTTTGTTCTTAATTAAGTGATTTGCGTTCTATTCTTTTGTATTTTTGTTCTTAATTAAGTGATTTGCGTTCTATTATTGCAGCTAGATATTATTCCATCGCTGGCTGCTGGAGTTTGGTCTGGTGAGGGCGCATCCCAGCTGGAGGCCACCACTCAGTTCCGAAAATTGCTTTCAAAGGGTATATTATTTATGCATTTGACTTTGCTTATTTTGTTAATTGTTGTCACAATTTTTCTAAGAAGAAGATAATTGTATCTTTTTATCAGAGAGTAATCCTCCAATTGATGAAGTGATACAATCTGGTGTTGTACCACGTTTTGTCGAGTTTCTTACTAGGGAAGATTTTCCACAGCTTCAGGTATGAGTTTTTGATTGGTGGTAAGTAGTTGCAAATATTTATCTGTAGTTTACTTTAATGCTGATTTCGATTATATGTTTGGAAACCTTAGTTTGAGGCTGCTTGGGCACTTACAAATATTGCTTCTGGAACCTCCGAGAATACAAAGGTTGTTATTGATCATGGGGCTGTTCCAATTTTTGTAAAGCTTCTTGCCTCGCCAAGTGATGATGTTCGCGAGCAGGTAAATCTAAAACATTTTATCCTTTAAAATATGTGAGCCTCGCAATTATGGGATGATGGTTGTCTTAACTAGGAAAAGAGAATATAGAACCTTATATTGAATTGAGTGATTCGTTTGTAAATTTTTAGGCTGTGTGGGCATTGGGGAATGTTGCTGGTGATTCTCCTAGATGTCGTGATTTTGTTCTCAGTCATGGAGCTTTGATAGCACTGTTAGCTCAGTTAAATGAACATGCTAAGCTGTCAATGCTGAGAAATGCCACATGGACGTTATCAAATTTCTGCAGGGGCAAGCCACAGCCTCCATTTGATCAGGTTTTTCTTGTTATGTGCATCGTTCTTTTATACCCCTTCCTTTCTTTTATGATTCGTATTGAGGTTTTAAATGTTTGGAATCTGTTGGGTAGGTGAGACCAGCTCTCCCTGCGCTTGAACGCCTTATTCATTCGAATGACGAAGAAGTTCTGACTGATGCTTGTTGGGCTCTCTCATATCTTTCTGATGGTACAAATGACAAAATTCAAGCTGTGATTGAGGCGGGAGTTTGCGCACGACTTGTTGAGCTCCTGCTGTGAGTTGAACACTTGGAAACATATTTGCTCTTTTCCACCTTTTTTCATGAATCTGATATCTTATACACGTTTTTTGCAGTAATCCATCTCCTGCTGTGCTCATTCCTGCTCTCCGGACGGTTGGAAATATTGTGACAGGAGATGATTTACAGACTCAGGTATGATTTAGGATTGTGCCTCGTTCTTGATTTTCTGTTGTTCTGCATCTATTGCCTTCAATTTTTTATTTTTATTTTTTTATATTATGATTTTTTGGCCTTCTATTTTCAGTGTATCATTGACCATGGTGCATTACAATGCCTTATGAGCCTGTTGGGCAATAATCATAAAAAGAGCATAAAGAAAGAAGCTTGCTGGACTATCTCAAACATTACAGCTGGAAACAAGGAACAGATCCAGGTCAGTAAATCATAAAAAGTTTTGCTTCAATCATTTTTGACATTGTCTGATCCAATGCACTTCTACTACTGGAGATTTTTAATAAAGCTATATTTATAACATTCTGAATTGTTGTAGGCTGTGATCAATGCTGGGATAATTGGGCCCCTTGTCAACCTTCTTCAAAATGCTGAATTTGATATAAGGAAAGAAGCTGCATGGGCAGTTTCAAATGCTACTTCTGGCGGCACTCATCAGCAAATCCAGTAAGTTATTCATTGCTTCTGCGTTTTCCCCCCTTTGTTCCCGGATCATAGAACTAATCACTAATTATTCTCCTTTTATTGGACTGTAGGTATTTGGTTAGTCAGGGATGCATAAAACCTTTGTGTGACCTCCTTGCATGCCCTGATCTAAGAATTATAACTGTCTGTTTAGAAGGGTTGGAGAATATTTTGAACATCGGTGAAGCTGAGAAGGCTGCAAGTGGTGGGGAGTTTAACCGTTTTGCCCAGCTGATAGAAGATGCCGAAGGAGTAGAAAAGATTGAAAATCTACAGAGTCATGATAATAACGAGATATATGAGAAGGCTGTCAAGATTCTGGAGACTTACTGGCTGGAGGAGGAGGATGAGACACTACCTGCTACCGATAATGGTAATCAAGGTTTCCACTTTGGAGGGAATGAGGTTCAGGTTCCATCTGGTGGATTCAACTTCGGTTGAAGGTGCTGCACTTGAACCCTACACTTGGAATGCTTGTGTATTTATTTATTTGTTTAAGCCAACATCTCTGATATAATTTACCGAATTGCAGGGCCTTATAGCTCGTTGCAGCAATGGATTAACGACAGGGTTAATGATATGTTTCATTTTTAGTGGAATTTATTATGTAACCACTACAACAAGGTCAAGAAGTCTTAATTTTGTTTTTGAAGTGTAGTTAGCACTTAGCAGCAGTGTTTTTTTACTTCAAGAAAATCTTACTACAAAGTAAATCTTTTTTAAAAATGGAAATCTGGTCGTCTTTTTATAAATTCCAAAAATCCTTAATCATTTTCACATATTCTCTCAAATTCTCATTTGTTCTCAATCCATTATGAGTTTTAGTAATCCTCAATCTTGTCTATGTTCATGAATGGTTCAATTTCATCATTTAGAATTTAATACTATCATATTTTTCATTATGTATACTATGGAATAATATGGATCAAATTGGAATCTCTCATTATTGTAGATTTTACTGGGATAAGCTTCATTAAACTATGTTTACAGTTTTCTCGATTTACAAGAATCAAATTCTAAATCAAATTTTACTGTGAGAGGAAGAACTTCATTAAACTATAATTATAGTTTTCTTTATTTACAAGATTTGAACTCAAAATATATAGAATAAATAACCAATCATCTGTGAATAAGTGGCGTGCATGTATTGAGCAATGAAGCTGCGAGAAAGAATGATGAGTCATGACAGAAGAGAAACAGAGAAAAAGGCGTAATGCTTATCAATCAATCATCAATTGGTTATTTTTACCATCATTTCATTGGAGAAAGAAACACCTTATCGTTTCTTTTTACCCTTTCTTCAATTTCCTCCTTACCCTCTTTACCTTATTACCTATGGAGTCTCGACCCACCAACACAGTAAAAACAAATGACTTACTGTAAAAAAAAAAAAAAAAAAAAAAATTACTGGACATGGAAAAAAGTTGAATGTTATCATTGTGTCGTCCTTTTTAACTGTCTGCTATTGACTACTACAACATATACGAAGCAGAAGGTTTTGATTCATCTTTCATTTTCATTCACTGTCACATAAATATATCTGCCAGATTTTTAATTTGTCATTTTCATTGTTTTTTTCTTTCTATTAAAATCAAAATCTAATTCTATTTATTTAATTTTGTTTTCACTTTTCATGAGATGAGATCTTCTCATTCTCATCACTTTGAGCTGTGTGCACCACAAATTAGAGCCAATCGTCATGTTCATATCCCAATTCTTCCACCAGAGCCAGAAGACAAGATTGGCCGAAGAACGATTTCTTTTCTTTTTTATTTTTTGAAACTCCTAAAAGTTAAAGAAAGTTTAAAAGTTGAAACCCTAGAGGAACAAAACCCCTCTTACATCTGCATCCAAAAAAATATGTCAATAAGTCGGGAAGGCGATGAATCAACTCAAAACAACTAAATTTGTTCATTTGACAATAATTTATATAGTAGTCAATGATAGATGCGAGTTAAAGATTTATTTCATACATGGGCTACCACATATTACCGGCTTTCATAAATTTGAATTCATATTGTCCTTCATATTCATATTAATACTTTCAAATTTTCCCTCGAAAAACTACTTCCAAATTTATTGAAGTAACAATCTCTCTCTTTATTATAAATTTTCGGTATATTCAGAATCAAGCTCGAGTACAGACCCATATGTTGAGAAATTATTAGATGAGACTGTCTCACTATGCTAATTATAGGACCAACCGTTAGAATTGTATCACACCAAATTAACTCCTAAAACTTAGACACAGTTTTAGTTTAAGGTTTAGCCCTCTTTCAACATAAACAAGATGTAAAGAGTAAATCCTTAAAATTAAGGTTTCTTTTAGAAAATTTATGAGTTGTTATCTAATAGTTTCTCCCATATGTTGGAAACTCTTCACATTGAACTTCTCCCTAAATAAGGTTTTTGTTTACCTCTAAATGATATGTTTCAATACATATAGTGACTGTATTAGTCCAAAGTTTTTAAGCTAAAATCTTTGTAAGATTAGTAGCCATATGTACCTTTTTGTTTTGACTTTTGTTGTTGGTGTGAATGTGATGAGTAAGTTACTTTTCAGCCTGAATTTGTTAGTAGTAGTAGTAGTAGCAGCATTGATTTATTTATTATATATTCTTTCTTCCAAATATTCTAATTTCCCAATGGAAAGGAAAGGAAAGCAAAGCAAAGGATAGCAAAGAAAAAGAATGATAGAGAGATCTTCTGCTTCTGCTAGCATGATTAGGTGAATGACATCATTGTCCCATTACTCTTTTGACTTCATTCAAATCCCTAAAAGTCAAAGATCCCTTCCAACATCCCGTACCAATTATGTACCTTCTTCAAATTAAACCCCAAGGCTCAACAACACCTTTAACAAACATTCAAATTATCATATGCCTAAATTGGATTATAACATGACTACAAGAAAATTTCCTTATACACAAGATTTTATTTACTACTATAACTTTATTATAATAATAAACATCATCTTGAGTTACATTTGTATATATAAATTGAAGGTAAAGTTAATATCATATTGTCTGAAGTGAAGGTGTTTGTTATCATTTAAGTAAGATTTAGATTCAAGTTTTGTAAATGAAGAAAATAAATGTTGAGAGAATTTCTCATTTAGACGAATATGATTTCACTCAAAAATATTTGAAACCCAATGCAACTATTAGAGACAGGACTTGTACCAAAAAAAATTGGAGGTCATGTTAATTGAAACTCATTGTAATCGAGGCCGAACTTGTAGCAGCCAATGGTAGTATGCTACAACCAATGCTAATATGCTACTAGAGTTTTTCTGTCTGGACTAACATGATTTCAATGCGAGTTAATCGATATCCAATGTAATCATCAGAGACAGAGATCAAACTTATTCCGGAAAAATTATAGGTGATGTTAACACTTGGATTTTTGACAAGTATATATCATTGATTATTAATTTGGTAACAATAAAAGAGAATATCAAAGGTGGTACCATCCGAGGATGAGTATTGAATTTGAATCATAATCAAATTAATGATCAAAATGGTAAAGCATGGGGTAGCAAAAATGTAGGTGCAGTACCTTATGAAATGCCTCAATCAAAACCCTCCAAAGATTTTTCCGGGAAAACAAACAGTAGACCCAAACCAAAATTAAAATTTTGGAGCCAAACCAAACAAAAAATAACCACCTCAATGGCGCCCTTTTTTGTTCATTTCAGACTCCCTCTTCTTTTTCCTTGTTTATTTTTATTTTTTTTTGCCTTTTGGGGGATTTTGGCGGGTGGCAACATGAGATAATATCTATACCCACCAATGGCATTTATGTCATTTCATAGCCACCGAGCTAGGGTTTCGCGTCCCATTTATAAAGAGTTTTTTAGATCTGCCCCTGCGTGCGGTGTTTTGTGTCGGTTTGATTCCTCTGTTTTTCTTTTCCTCTCTAAATCTCTCCAGAGAGTGTGAGAGATTCACACAGTCTTCACTTTCCCTCTCTTTCCCTTTTGCATGTCGGTTTCCTTTTTCGGCTAACCTCAAAACAGAGCCACCCTTCCCTAATCTTTCATTTCCATTGCTTTGATCTCTTCGATTCCCTCTCACTTTCCTTCCATTTCGTTATCCTTCTTTGTCTTTTGTTGTTTTTGCATCATTTCCCACCTGGGTTTTGTTTATTGATCTCATCTTTTCTCACAACTTGATAGATCTCTTCTAATCACTCTGTTTCCCCTGTTTTTCATTCATCAAGCTCGCTTTTATTGTTCACTGCCCATTGGAGCGCCTAGCTTTTTACAACTTGGGTTGGTCTCAGATCTTCAAAATATTTAGTAAAAATGCTGGATCCAAATGAAAAAGTGAGTGATCATAGCTTATAAACAGTTTTTGATTTGATCCTGAGTTAAGCCTTCCGCCTTTTCTAATCTGATTTTCTTTTCTTTTTTTTCTTAACTCTGCAGGGATCAGATTCTGAGGAACAGAGTAAGAATCGTGAGGCGGTTTCGCCAAAAGAAGCCCAAAATCAAAGCTTTAGCAATGAACCGAAGAAAACTTGTGCTGATTGTGGTACCTCTAAAACCCCTCTCTGGAGAGGCGGCCCAGCTGGCCCCAAGGTAGCATTTTTTTCCTTTTTTTTCAATATTTTTCTGACTCTGTTTTTCTCTGTTTCGATTTGATCTGATTTTATTTTGTTGTTTTTGTAGTCTCTATGTAATGCATGTGGGATCAGAAGCAGGAAAAAGAGAAGAGCAATTCTGGGATTAAACAAAGGGGAAGATAAGAAATCAACAAAAAGAGGAGGAAGCAACAACAGTAGTTCAAGTAACGCAAAAAACTCCAACTTGGGAGATAATTTGAAGCAGAGATTGTTATCTTTAGGAAGAGAAGTTTTGATGCAAAGATCAACGGTTGAGAAGCAAAGGAGAAAGTTGGGAGAAGAAGAACAAGCTGCCGTACTTTTAATGGCTCTTTCTTATGGCTCTGTTTATGCCTAAGGAAAAGCTTTTTTCCCATCCCTTTTTACTAAGATGAAATATAATTTAGAAGTAAGAATAATAGGATCTTTTAATGGCTATCTAACCATTTTCAAGTGTAATCTTTTGGTGATGATTTCCTTGTTCTTTTTAGGAGTTCTAAGTAATTTATTTTCTTTGTTCCTTTTTTATTAGTTTTTAACTAACTGTAATGTGTATTGTGGTGGTGGTGGTGGGGTGTTTGGAAGAGAAGAATTTGAGGGGAAGTGTAAGAAAATGGAGATTTAATTTTATTTTTCCTAACATATTATGAATGAATGAATGTGGGGTTCAATTTCTCTATCAATCTGTGTTTTTATGGTTTTGTGGAATGTGTGGTTTATATAACTTGGCCAAAAGGGGAATGGAAAATCCCCCAATTTTTATTCCCAGGTTTAAGCTGCTTTGAGTTAGGATAAGGATTAAAAGTGAAAATCAAAAAAAAAAAAAGCAAAATTTTCCAACCCAAATCCAAAAATTTTCTTAGGCGCCAAACACCATAAAGTACAACCTACTTTTGGTGGGATTCAAATCTTTTCCATGTTTTTTGATCTTTGGTTAAAAATAATTTACTAAATTAAATTACAACTTAGAGAAGTAATTTTCTAAGCCGATTCTAAATATTGTTGCTTTTATCAAATAAATAAATACGAAGGAAATTGTCATTTACATATTCTGTTTTATTAATCAAGTCAAACCTTGCTTAAGCAGTTGTTCCTGTCGGGAGATTCATCCATTATAACTAGGTGCGCGACGCAAGTCGGACTCACCCATCATAACTAGATGTGCGACGCGGGTTAGACTCACCCATCATAACTAGGTGCACAAACGGGTCGGATCCGGATTAATCAGGGTAAAACCCCTGGATGAGATAAAAATAAATCAAGTAATTAGCTACCAATTTTTATATTTCAATCATCATAATTACTGTATTTAAATAAATAAATATGAAGGAAAATCTTTTGGGTTAATTGTTGCCAAGGAAATTCTTTAGTATAACAAACTTAAGAATAGCCCAATGTTTCCCATTGTCTTCACACCAAAGCCCGTATTTAAGCTAATTTTCTTTCTGTTCTAGAGACGATGCAAAATGGGGCTTTAAGCTACTGAAAAGCCTGAAACCGAAGTTGCTCAAAGGTTTAGGGCTTAGGCTACATGAATACGAAGTGTCAGAGTCTTTTGATGAGTTTGGGCTTCAATCATGGGCTGTTAATAGATTCAAATACTAATATTAGCCATTTTAGTTCGTCCGATTCTAGATCTTAGAAGCCCGTCTACGTAAACAGCCTGAATTTTGTTATCCAACTCATTTTGTTCTTTTCTTTCCCCCGGTCAAACCCATTTTGTTCTTTGAAATAAGATATATGGAGTAGAGTTTACAACCATCAAATAAGTCCGGTTAAGGTAAAATTACAAATTCAATCTTCAATATGGTGGGATAGTTAGAATCAACACTTTTTGAATTGAGTGGAAAGAGCTCAATTTCTCTTAATTAAGATCTTGGATTCGAGTTTTGTTAATGGCGAAAATAGGTGTTGGGGAAACTTCCCCTATATGAGATCTGAATGGCTTGATTCCAGATCAATGCAATTACGAGATACCTAGAGTTAATGATAAAAAAAAATTGAATATCATTCCTTAAACTCCACCAAATTTATATACTTTTATTGAATATTTGAACTTATATATACGTAATACGTAATTAAGTACTCCAAATTTGATTTGAACTTACTACTTTCTAAGTAATATTCCAAGTTTGAGTCTTGTAAATGAAAATACATTGTCAACAATTTGAAATTCAACATGACTATTGGATGATATTTGTAAAAGTAAAAAATTTTAAAAAATAAAGGTGTGTACATATATGTTAGGCATCCAACCTAAAACCAATTGACAATAGGTAGAGAGACTTTTCATATATATAAAGCAACCAATCATATCAAACATAACCAATGTGAAATATTACCACTTTAACAATATATATGTTGAATATAATTTCTCCTTAGGATACCATATACCATAAGTCCATAACTTTTGCCTACATGGGGATGGACCCCACCATTTATCATATTACGTGCCATCCAGCTAATTGTCCCTGGAATTCTCACTATCATTCCCATTCCCATTTTCCATCTTAATTCTCTCACAAAGGCACAAACCAAAACAAAAAACAAAGAAAAAGAAGATATTGGGTGGATTTGTCCCCACATTACCCCCAACCTTTTCCTGTTTCTGCTCCTCCATCCATCATCCACAATTCCACATATAGTAACTTCCCTTTCCCCTCACTCTGTTTCTGTTTTTTTCCTTATTTTCTTTTTTGTTTCAATGAAAATGTGGCATCTTTTGAACCCTGAATTTGGCATTTATAATATACTACAACTATTTAGGTTTTAGGAATACGTGGATCCGACTCATTTCACTCTCCACAAACAACCTTTTCTTTTTTGCTTCGTTTAGTAGAACGGTGCGGCAGCGGTGCGATTGATATTGTTTAGCAACTGTACAGATGAAATTACACTGTACAGATTGAATTATATACTGTACAGATGAGATTATTAGAGCAGCGATTGAAACAGAGTTTACACTTAAGCTCCGTTTGGTCCCAAAATAATGATGAAACGATTAAACGGTGAAACGATTACAGATAAGAAGCCTTTATCTTTGATTGATCTTGAGACCAATTTTTATTTTAACCCCAAAAACAAAGGGGACCCTTTGAACCAAAAAAAGGACAACCCACTTTTTCCTCCACATGGAATTATGGAAAAGGGGCCGTAGCCCTTGATATATGGATGCCATTGCCATCGTAAAAGCAAAGAAAAAGTTGAAAGCATATTATATGTAGAATATATTCATATATATTATAAAGTAGAAAATGCAATAACATTGAGTACTTAAATTGGGGGAAGGGTTGGCCTCTGCAACTTGTTGGGATCCATAACCAATAACCATAATCATCTATGTCCCAACTCTCAAACAACAAAATGAGTTACTACTTACTACTACGGCCATTTAAGTCTTGAGATATATAGATAGCTATGTGTGTCAGAACTCAAAGATCAGATCAGATTCAGACCAGACCTTCTAGATCCTTTTTCCCTGCTCTGTCTGCTTACTGCTTAGCCCACTAGCTTGCCGATTGGACGGAGCCACCTACTTCTTCTATTTACTACTATAAACATGTGATTAACCCAAACCTCCTCAAGGGCTTCCCAATTCCACCAGCTTCAAAGAATCATTACTTGTCAACATGAATTACTAATTAATTAGATATGGGTTTGACCTATTTGTTCTAAAGAAATGATAATATTATATATATAACAATAAAAAAGGACAACAAATTTATGTACTACTAAAATTAATGGGTGAAAGTGATGAAGGTGAATCCCCAAGTTTCAAGTTTCAACCACCCCATATCCCCAGTAATATATCTGTAAATGGGTTCATTTAGATGCTTAATTATATCAATATATATGTATGTATTAACATGATGTGCCCAAGAACAAGTTAGAAAAGGACTTATAAAATGACAATATAAACAAAAATAATTGGACCTGTTTGAATCTGTCTTAGTCCAATCCCCTGCAGCAGGAAGGCTCCATTAACCTAAGCAAATCAATCAGTAAACTAGAGACAAAACAAGGTGCTTCAAAATTGACTAATTAAATAACTTTACCGTTATTATTTATTAGTTCCCAATTAACATTTAATAATGGAACAAAAATAGATACAAAATAATTTAGGATCAAAAACAAATTATACAGATCACACTCTACAGCATGAGAAGAAAATAAAAGAGCTCAAGAGAAAAAAGAAATGTTTACTTCACATATATTTTCTTAACCAGATTCTCAGCTTCTTCCCCTGTTTTGCTTTCTTGTCGAACTTTTTGATTCCTCCTTTTAGAAAAGAGGTTCCATTTCTGTAACCATTGAAGCAGAGCTACCGGCTTCTCTTTTTTCTCTTCTTCTTTTACTTTCGTCTGTCATTTTTCTCTCTCAGCTGTGGAAGTTTCCCCAGATCTGTCAATCTGCTACATTATTTTCACCATTTTTTCTGGTTTTCATCTTCAATGTCAAAAGAAACAGAGCAAGAGACCAAACATGGAAACAATAGTAGAAACCCAACATGCTATCAACTTTTGAGACCCTGAAGCAGCTGCAGGAGGAGTGTGGTAGTAGAAAGGGAAGTAAGGAACAATAGGGTTTGGAGGTGGCGGTGTTCCATAGTTTTTGTACGTCGGAGGAGGGTAGTACATGCCACCAATGACGCCACTTGGCGGCGGTGGAGCATAGTAGTTGTTGCCACCGCCACCACCGCCAGATTGAGGTGGCGGTGGAGAGTAGTAGTAATTACCACCACCACCAGAGCTAGGTGGAGATGGAGGCGGTGGGCAGTAGTTGGTGTTGGCAGCTGGTGGTGGTGAAGGTGGTGGCGGAGACGGCGGTGGCGGTGATGGAACTGGTTGACATGGATTTTCACATGAGGAACACATTGTGCATTCGATCTGATACTTTGATGTCGTCACATGTGGGCTGCTCGATCTTTCTTCTGAACAAACTACTAAAGGTAGTAACATCAGAAGACTTGAAATAACAATTCTCTTAAAACTTTCCATCTTTAGTAAGAGATATAGCAAACTGATAACCGTTTTTGCTATATAAATTTCTTAAAAATGCAGCCCCAAAACTAAAGGAAATGAAGAAAAAGAATTAGGGCAAATTAAGGCCAAAGAGCAAATGTTTTTATTGAGTTTTTGTTGGTATTGGGGTTTTATTAATAGTGCAAAAGGAGAAGAAAGGGAGGAGGAGAGAGTGAAGAGAAGTGGAGTGAGAGTATTAGAAAGAGAGTTGGGTATGTCCCTTATCATTGAAGCCGACGAGAGTGGGAAGGTCTTTTATGATGGATTAAGAAAATGATTAATTTTTAAAAGAAATTGAAAAGCAAAAAAGTTTATAAAGGAAAAAAAAGATGGGGGAGCTTGAAATTCTTAAAGATGACACCGACACGTTTTACTTTAACTCAAGGCAGCAATGTTTGAATAGTTTTTACACAAGCACCGAACTTACGCGGAGTGTAAAGTGTTTATTATGTCCATCGAGTGAGAAAACTAGGGTAATTTTCTGTAGTAAGAAAATTAGTGTACATTATATGTAAAATTAGTTTACTATATAGCTAATTAAACTCTTTCTCATTATGTAAAATTCTTAGTGTAAATCAAAGTATTCATATATATTATATCAATTTATGATTAATCATATTCGAGTCGAGTTGCTCTTTTCTAGGGGCTCTTAGGAATGTTTAATTAGTAATCAGAGGGGAAGTCGAGAGTTGCAAATGGTGGAAGTGAAACAAAATTTTCATTCCACAAGGGAAAAAAAAGAAAAAGGAAGTTGTATTTCAGAGTATTGAGAAATTATTAAGTGGGTCGGGTCCATCACGTTATTTGTGGTCCCGAACAATAAGATTTTGACAAGTCAAATTCCTTCCTAAAATTTAGATACGAATTTAGCACCAGGTTTAGTCCCTAGTTTCACCAGATGAAATTTCACCAGGTTTAGCCCCTAAATTTAGGACATTAATTGATTAGGGTTTTAGAAATTGTAGAAATAAATCTGACTTGTCAAAATCTTATTGATCAGGACCACGAATGACGTGGTGGATCCGGTCCACCTAATAATTTCTACATAATATTTGTATAGTCATAAGTTTGGGGCTTGACTCGTGGAACAATTTTCAGACGTGGAAGGAGAAGATTGGTGGATGAAATGATGACGTGGTGAAGTGGAATGGAGCGTAGAAGTGAAGAAGACGCAAGCAAAACGTGGTGCTTTAGGCCTTTTAATTAAAAACTCTATCGAGTACTGCAGTGAATGTGGCCTAGCTGTTCGATTCCATGGCCTTGCTTCCATATATAATTGCATTCATTATTCATGAATGTTTGCACTTTGCATACGTATATTTGTAATTTCAAGTCAAATTTTCAAGATTCATTGTATCGAGAGTTTACTACTAAAATTTGTTTTACACTACGAAATTTGACTACTACATGAATTATATAGCATGGTATTAGAGTTTTATTTCTTTTTCCAATATTTTATACAAGCTCTTAACTTAATTTTCACATTGATTAATCTGGAGTCGGATCATATTATCATATCTTGAACCGTAAAAGTTATTTTAATTCGCATCTCTTCTTTTCTATTCACAATACATGAATTTAAAACCTTACTTAAGAACTTAAGAGATATAAGTTCTTTATACTCGATTTAACAAACATTTTTGGTCTACAAGAATGAAAGGGAGGAAATAGGAGCTGGAACCCATAGGCATTGTCACCTTAATTAAGCAAGAACTTGTTATTTATCTTTAATTTCCCTGATGATTAGGCTTTATCGTTAGCATATGTCACCTTAATTTCTTTATTACTTTTTTTGAGATTCTGTTGTGGGATTGCATTGTTATTATTATTTTATTTGTATAAACTTAGTTAATATATAAAATCATTTGGCAACGGCTAATATGGACAAATTAATGCATCCAATAAATACTTCCTTTACATTTGCCCCAATTATTCCCTCCAATTCTTAGCGATTCTTCCTTTATTTATGTGGAGATGATAATGTTACATATTTTGATAAAAAAAAATAGAACCAAACAACAGAAGTAAAAAGAATATATCTATCCATACAAGTTGGGTCAAGTGAAAATACATTAATATTTCTTATGTGCTGTAAAATGGTAACAAAATAAAGTAAAAGAGTGGAGAATGGAAGTATGAAAAAGACGAGAATATGGAGTTGAGGAGAAATTGTATCTTATTCCATTATATTCATGATCATCAATCGTTCATAACAAAGTAAATGGCCTATTTATAGGCACATATGTACATTACCATTAATACAAAGGAATGAACTTAATATATAGGTAAATATGAGTGGATAAACTAACTCATTAATCTTATTCATACCTTAATTAGATTCATGGACATCTATATATGATACATGTATATTCATGACATTATGTAATCTCTTGAGTTTTTTCTTATTAAGGGTTCAATGTAACTTAATTAGTTCTAGAGTAGTCAGAATTCAATGTAGTACTGGATATTCAATCAAGGGTTTTGTATAAAAAAAAAATTATCATATTCATAGCCTTAATACTAGGATTATGATATAATGATGTCAACTAAAAATACATCAAGAATACACATCATGATTAATTTCCATGAAAACTCATTAAAAAATGCTACCTAATTGCCCTTTTAGAGGACTCTTATATAGTATTTTTATCATTTTATGCTATATATAGTATTTAGTGACTGCTCTCACCAAACTAAATCAACAAAAAAATGTGGTATGGTAGACAGATAGATATTGTCCATGTGAAATAAATGAGTGAGCCTTTGAAAGGATAAGGGAAGAAGAAGGCTCAAGATCCACGAACTTTCCCAATATTTGACTTTACTACCGAACCAGGCTAACGGTAAAGTTTGATTTCTTCATCAACAATTCGCCATTCGGCCCAAGGGTTTGCCTTGGGGCACTTTTCCAGGCTGGTGTGGTGAACTTTGTGTTATTTTAAGAGATAACATAACATATAGTAGATAGAGATAGATAGCCTTCTCACTTGCACAATTTTTGGCAGTGGGTTCCACCCGGGAGGCTAAGGGCTCGTGACAATAATTCAATTTCATTTTGTCCAAATGGCAATTTTGTCTAAAAAGAGCACTTAAAAGAGTGTCGGCCCCTTTTTCTTTTGTCACTCTCTTCTTTATTTTTTCTTGTGATGGATCAAATGAAAGTCAAATCAGCTTAAATCTCTGTAATATTTATAGCTTATGTTTAATAATAATGTTGTATTTATATGCTTATACATAATTGACCTTTGTTGGAGTAATATGTAGGATTAAGAAAGATTATGTTATAATTATGTCTATTGGATTGAGTAGAATGATTTCGATACTTTTTAATAAATACGATCTCGAGTTTGATAATTATAAATGAAGAAGATAAATTTTCAGAGAGTTTCACCCATTTGGTATCTGACTTCACTTTTAAAATTAATACAACTTCACTTCGAATAAGTTAAAGTTCAATGTAACTACGCTGCATAGTGCATATACATTATATGTGAAATTATATTTCCTTTATTAATAAGTGTAATGTAATGATATTTTAACAACCTTTGATGTAATTACAAGTAATCATTTTAAATTAACAGTAAATTCAGTTACTATCATTTTCGATCAAAAAGTGATAAATACTTATAATTGTTAATGAACATTAGATTTTGTTAATGGTTTCAGCTTTCAAAGAATCAAAGAGTTCACATCTCAACAGATTCAATATATAGTTAAAGGTGAAATCATATACTATGATTATAAAGAAAAAAATTAGTGAAAAAAGAAAGAATCTCTTAATTAGACTTTACTCATTTCTTTTTCTTTCCTTTTAACTTTTTGGACGTCTAAGGGAGCTTCCACACTTTACATGGCAAAAACCTTTTGTTCTTTTCAAGCATGATTGCTTAGTTGGAACAGCTTGCTTATGAATAAATGGACTGAAATCTCCATATCTAATATAAAATTGGGTTACAATATTTACAGGTTGTATAGCAGCAAGACATAAATTATAAACCCAAATGGATGTTTTGTTGCCCTTGTATGGAAACTTTATGATAAAAATTAACCACTCATTCAAATTAGCTTTGAATTTGATTGATTTCCCATTTCTTTTTCAATACAATAATCCATAAATTAGTTGCAACTTTTCTTAGGTAACATTAAGAACAAGAAAATATATAGAAAGAGACAATTTGTACACAATGATAATAGTAAATAGTAATAACAAATTTCTAATATTTGACTGATGAAAATAAAGGAGTCCTAAAATGGACCTACAAAAACAGGGAAGTGTCTTTATAATTTGTAGTTGAGGTGGAAAGGGTCGGTGGATTGTCAAGGTCTCAATAACCCCATTTGCTCCATTGAAATGACACAGAAGAAAATGATATTTGATTCCACTACCCAGTTGAGTTTCAAATTCAATTAGGGTTATGTTATGTATGGAACAATATTGGTTTGGGGACAATTACAGTGATCCTAAATTCCTAAGCTATGAAACCAGACAAAGTCTTTGTTTGGTTGGCAGTCTGCATTTGGCCTGAATTTAAGGGGTCCCTTTGATGATTCTTACTCTGTCAAGAGAATTTTGTTAGTGCACTTTATTCTCAAACCCTCCACATGCCATGTATAAATGGGTGTTCCTGTTTTCATATATAAGCTTTTTCCCATCTTTCAAAATCTGGAAAGATTATAATGCTTTTGATGATGGAGCTCTTTTGTGGGACTAATGGAATCTGGTGATGAACTTTCTGGTGGAAAGTCTTTTTTGGGTTTAATTAATCAATGGTATCCTTAGATATGATTATATTGAGATTAATCCATTTCGGCTTGAAAGCATGACAGGTTAAAACCCTTCTAACAAATGCGCTTCTGAGATGATGAGTTGAAATCGCTTAATTATAATCATCAGATCAGCTAATTGGCAAACTTTAAACTTATCACTTTGCATTTAGATTCTTCCACTCAATTAATGGCTAGTTTCTTCAATTAAAAGCGACACCCTCTTTAGAAAGTGCTAGAACCCTCATTAATCTATATATTTATATCTTGTCTATAAAGGACCAATTGTGTAGCAGAATTATTAATTGAAAATGCAGAATAATGCTGATAATTGAATATCATTGTCGCAATATTTAAGTTTTAGATACTTTTGCCATGGTCAACTTCTAATATTTCTTATGATAAAAATGTAGTAGTAGACAAACAAGTCCTGCTTGATGTTACTGGTCTTAGGAACAACAACTAACAAGTTATGAGATTGAGGTCCAATTCCAGACACTGCTATTAATTAAATACCCAAAAATCTTTCTTGGAGGGCAATGATCAAGTCTAAAAACTCCTGGTAATTGATTCATCAGCTTCTCCCTAAGGGACAAAGTTTAAGAAATGAATTAGGTGCAGCGAGACATGTGCAAATGGGAACAAATTAAGCTGTAAGGCAATGTTCCTACAATAAACCCTTTCATTTTTTTTTTATTACAATAATTAGGGCCGAAAGCCTAAAACTGTGGATTAATTCATTGGTCATATTGACTAATTACATAAAGAAAAATGATTTGTCTTCCCCATGTATCCCTTCATGCTGGAGATTTGGTAAAGAAATAATTTAGCAGACGCCAAAATCTAACAGGCAGGCACGTTTTTAGAACATGGAAAAATGTTACTCACAAGCAAATGGTGAGAAATGTTACTCACAAGCAAATGGTATGGCTGGATTCTAGCTTGAAGCTGGTCACAAAGTTCTTGAAAATGCTTTTATTTTATTGGTAACTATTTAATACATCGGCGATATAAATTTTGGATTCCACGACCACGATCGGGTTGTAGAATTGACACATGTTCATTTTTTGAACTAATTAAAATTTAAATACTTCAATCTAGTCCCTACCTAAAAGGCATACGTCATCCTTCAAATCCGCATGTACATTCTGCTAAACTCCACTAACAGTATATTGAATAATTTTCCTTATTATATTTATTACTATTTATTATTCCCCACAAGGCCACAACTGAATGCCTAATCCGGTAATCCCCATTTCTCCCCAAATGCTAAAGTGGGCTTTGTGTCTGGTTTCTTGTACTGAATTTGGGCATTTTGGCGTTTTTATTGGACCAACCAAAAATAATGAATCCAGATTAGATATGGGCTTAAAGTCCAATATCGTTTGGGCTGAGTCGGATCTTCCAAGCCTTTCAAGAACATGGGAAGGCCGGCGTGTGCATGTGCTTTAGTTAGGTCAAGCCGAAGCCTCCGATGAAGACGTGCCCGCAACACAAGCCGAAGATTGTGCGGGTGCATGATTTTTCTTTCTATTTTTATATGACCAATAATTGAATATAATATATAACCATGAATTCCTATATTTTCTTGGTAAATAAATGGTATTCAACCAAGTTCAAATCCCTCTTCTTCCATGAAGGATTAAAGTAACCAAGTCTTTATTGTGGAATGAAAACCAAACCAAGTCATGTTTTTCCTTCTTTTAACATGTTTGATGAATGAAAGTTTCTTCCTTCATTGTTTCTTCACAATGATTAAAAAGATATCTTAGAGTTGTGAAGTTTCTTTTTTTTCTTTTTTTTGACATCAAGAGTTGTGAAGTTTATCCTAGTATAGTATTGTTACAACTTTTTTAATATCAAACCCTTCATACAAAAGCAATCCCGCGGGCTTGATTTATTACACCTGTCCCAAAATTTAAAAACAAAAAAAATAAAAATTGCAGTCATAATTCATGTTGCATCTTTCATTTTCAAAACAATAAGAACAAACCTAACCTAACCTAACATTAAGTCCTTTAACTACTCATAAATTATCCCTTTCTTCCATAATAAAAATATTTTACTTTCATATAAATTTGTAGGCATCCAATAGGCACATCAGATTTAATTAATTTGAATTCGAGTCATATTGGACCTAGATTTAAAAAAAAACTCCTAAAATTTACTTTCTCGTCTCTCTATTCACAAGTCTTACATTGGAGATGTTATTTAAGAGGCATCAAGCTAGATTCAATGTCTTTTTTCTATATTAAAATTATGAATTCCATTATTCCATATTTTCACCCCAAAAAAATTCCATATTGATTGATTGATATAAATCTTAATATATTGTATCCATAAAAGTACAAATTCATATGAATCTTTACAGCAAATTTGAAGGGAATATATAAAATATTAATGGCATTGAGAACTTTTTTAGCATCAAATTTTTAGTAGTAGCTTTTTTAGCCAAATACTAAGAGAAATTGAAGTAGTAATTATTAACCCAAAGATTTTAATATAGAAAACATAATGATTTACTTGAATTAGATTGAAACTTTAATGTCCAAAAAAATTATTTATATAATAAAAAAAAACACCAACTTTATCCTCCAATAAAATAAAGAGAATAGCCAATAGTGGAGCCCAATTAACAACGGTTCTCTTCTCTCACTTTCCTTTTCACACAAAAATAACACGGCCACGCCACCCCCATTCTTTCCAAATTCAAAACACAGCGAAAAGAGCCAATTTTGCCCAACTTCCATTATTACAACGGGAAGAGAACTTTCTCCCTTCTTTCTTCTTCCTTCCTTTCACATTCCCAAAAAAAACCTTTTTTTTTATTTTGCCCTAAAAAAACATCCTTATTAGCACTTCAAAACCAAACCCAATCAGAAAAACTCAAAATCAAACAGCGTCAAACTTTAAAATATTTTTTTTGCTGCTAAGCCTAAGACAAGATCAAAAAACTCATGCTTTCAAATTCCAGCTTCCACTAAGCTGTCTTGTCTTAATTACGCGTTTCCCTTTCGCTACAAAAACTTTCAGTTTCTCTTTCTTCTTTTTTTGATTCTTACAATCAGAAGAAGAAAGAAAAATCATGGCTTTCAAGTACTATAATCTTCTGCTCTTGATCTTAAAGCTTTCACTCATTCTTACCCTTTTACCCTTCTCGTCGTCTCAATCCACCACCGAAGAGGCACCAGCCCCCGCTGCCGATTCTTGCAACGGGATCTTCTTATCTTATGCTTACAGTTCAGGGACCAAGATCAAGCCCACAAATCGCACTCACCAGCCTTACAGATTCGAGTCAGTGTTAACTGTGCTTAACAACGGCGACGAAAAGCTTAAATCTTGGAGGGTTTTTGTTGGGTTTAAGAACGATGAGTTGTTGGTTTCGGCGTCCAATGCTGTTTTGGCTGATGGGTCGAGTTTTCCTGCCAATGTTGGGAATGGGACCATTTTTGCTGGGTTTCCGATGAGTGATCTGGATACGGCGATTGATACTGCCGGGGATTTGACTCAGATGCAAGTTCAAGTTAAGCTTGTTGGGACTCAATTTGGAGTTGCGCCTCCTAACGCACCGCTGCCTGATACTATTCAGCTTGCTAATGATGGATTCGTTTGTCCTAAACCTACTTTGCAAGGTAAAAAGAAAATTGCTTTTTCGTTTTTTTCTTTCTAAATTGTTATTTACTTCAGTAAAGTTTTGTGATTGGAGATAGGAAAATTGTCTTGACTCTATTTTGGTATTTGGATGAAGACTGAGGTTGAATAATTGAGAATAGAATTCTTGTGGATTTGGTCAAATTTCTATATTTGGGCAGGAAAAAAAATTATCATTAAGAAAGAGCAGAAAGTTTGATTCTAGGATGATTTTTAGGTGAAATTTGTGATTTTGTTGAAGTAAATCATTTGACAAGGACCTGAAGAGTTTTCAATAGAATGTCTAAGTCTTATATCTTGGGTCATATGTTGAACTGAATGTCTGAGTCTTTATTATTAGGAATTTTCTGTTGCTGTAATGATAAATTGATAACTACCGCTTTGCACCTCTTGAAATTGTTTTTTTAGATGTTTATGTTGTCAATTTGTTAACCAAGGCTAAACAGAGGTAGAAACTCTCACAAGGCTGCCACTACTTGAAAGGGACTTGTTTAGCTTGTTTTAAGCCTTTTACTTTCATGCTCCTTGTTGTTGTGTTATCATAATTTTGAGCATCAATTTCGTAGTTTTACACCCATCACCATGACTGTCTCTCTCTCTCTGACCTGAATTCTAGTAGGCAAATGTGTGAATTGGGTGATCTTTTCTTTGACTAATTGGTTATACAAGTTTATTTTCAATATGATTTTACCATATTGATGGACATCTACCTTACTGATATTGGTTCTTCCAGGTAAAAACGAGATGCAAGTTTGTTGCACCAAAGACCCAGATTTCAAAACAAATATTACGGTAGATGAGGAATTCTTGCCCCGGCAAAGTGGTGATCTTACAATCATGTATGATGTGACACGAACATATGACTCAAGCTATTGGGCACAGGTTACTATTGCAAACCATAACCCTCTTGGGCGTCTAGATAATTGGAAATTGAGCTTTGATTGGATGAGGGATGAGTTTATCTATTCCATGAAAGGGGCTTATCCTAACGTTGTTGATTCAACTGACTGCATATTTGGCCCTCAAGGAACATACTACAGGGAGCTAGACTTTGGCAATGTGTTGAATTGTGAGAGGAGGCCAACAATTATTGACCTGCCTCCAACAAAAGCGAATGATACTACCCTTGGGCTAATTCCTAAGTGTTGTCGAAATGGTACAATCTTGCCACCAACAATGGACCCAAGCAAGTCAAGTTCAGTATTCCAGATGCAAGTCTTTAAGATGCCACCAGATCTCAATCGTTCTGAGCTCTCACCTCCTCAGAATTGGAAAATCAATGGCACATTGAACCCGGATTACAAATGTGGCCCTCCAGTGAGGGTAAGCCCTAGCCAGTTCCCAGACCCAAGTGGCTTGCCAAATACGACTGCAGTTGCCAGCTGGCAGGTGGTTTGCAATATCACACAGCCAAAGGGTGCAAGCCCCAAGTGCTGTGTATCTTTTTCTGCATACTATAATGATTCAGTCGTCCCATGCAGAACTTGTGCATGTGGATGCCCCAGCAACACAGCCCGAACTTGCAGTGCTAATGCTTCAGCTGTTCTTCTTCCACCTGAGGCACTTCTTGTTCCTTTTGAGAACCGGACTGCTATGGCCAGAGCTTGGGCTGATCTTAAACACTACCCACTCTCAAATCCAATGCCGTGTGGTGACAACTGTGGGGTTAGCATAAACTGGCATGTGGTTACTGACTACAATAGAGGATGGAGTGCAAGGATCACAATCTTCAACTGGGATGAAACTGCCTTCCCTGATTGGTTTGCTGCGGTGCAACTGGATAAAGCAACCCCTGGATTTCAAAAGACGTATTCTTTCAACGGAAGTGCGTTGGAGTTGAATGGTGTCAACAATACTATATTCATGCAAGGTCTTCCTGGATTAAACTATATTGTGGGAGAAACTGATGGAGCCAACCCACAGAAAGATCCTAGGGTGCCTGGGAAGCAACAGACAGTGATCTCATTTACCAAAAAAGATACCCCTGGCATTAAGGTGGCTGCAGGTGATGGATTTCCCTCCAAAGTGTTCTTCAATGGAGAGGAGTGTGCACTCCCTCCCATTTTCCCAACAAACAACAGCAATAGAAAAGGCTCAACTACAGTGCTCTCGGTGTTGCTAGCCGTTCTCGTCTTCATGTTGGTGCAGCAATAGCTGGAATGAGCCACCACTCAGTTCTGTTTTGTTCAGGTTGCCTCTATAGCTGTGATGAGAAGCCGCCTGTTTTTGCTAGCTGATACTGATTTGTTCATTCTTTAAATGTGATCATTTCGTGCACAACCATGTCTTTCGGCATCGTTACCAAGATGCCCACACCGTGATTCGTATATAGAGGATGCTCTAGAGTTTCAAGTATATAGATTGAAATCAGGCTTATGATGGTCTCCAGCTCTTTGCGGAAGTCAAAACACATGTTATTACCATGATTACATAAGACTATTGTTGGATGAATATTATGTAGACAACACTGATTCTTTATGTTCCTTTCTTGGATTTTGTGATGATTCCTGGTTTACTTTGTATAAATCCTAAGACAGATTTTGCTTATTCCGTTGTCCTGAGCTTACTTACCAATACCTACTTTTTTCCCTTTAATCTCTTACTTTTTCAATTTGCTAAGATATAAACAGTAACAATCCATGAGACATAATTCTCAATGAAGAGCCGTCAGGATTGAACATAGTTTCAAAATCTAAAGGACAAAACTGTTGTCTATCTTTAATCATCAAATCATCTGAGAGTTCAAAAGTTCTTTAGCATTTCGTACAAATTGATGGTAAGATATGGTTCTGACATTAACCTAGAACTATACAACGAATGAAAATCCTTTTGCATGATCTCAGACTTGTTGAAAAGAATTGTTGAATTAAAACAAAATGCAAATGAAGCACAAATAAGGATCCCATGAAAATTAAGGGCAAGAAAATAGCCATAAATGAATACCCAGACTTATGTCTAGAGCAATCAAATGGTATATGTACATGACAGTCAATTCCCTGAGAAAATAAACAATGAGGAGAAGAAACAAAAAGTAGAGAGGATAGCATCTCCCCCTTCCCTAACCCCATGGCAGGGAGCTTGAAAAGGATGAGAAGAAAGAGCAAACTTGATCTGTTATTAGAGTTAGAAAGTCTCCTATCATCTGCATGTCTAGAAACAAACGCCTCCACAACTTTGACATATATATCTTGCTTGAAACGTTGAAAGCACCCTAAAATTAGTTGATTCCTGCCAAGATTTTGCTACTTAAAACAATCAAAATTTTGCATGAATGCCTTTGCAGATCATGCAGAGGTATCTCACATGCTTCATGAGTATCTCCCAATGGTGAATGATGCATCATGATTATCTGTTCATCTGTTCCTGTTATGTCCAAAAGAAACCAGCAAAACATATATTCACAAAGGAATATGCAGTTTCTGGAACTGAGCAAACACGGTTTCTTGAAGAAACAGACTTAGGTCCGAAACAGACTTAGGTCCCACCGATTGATTGCACAAGAGATATTTCCATTACCGTATGTACATCAGAAATTGCAATCATGAAGAAAACTGGAGCATGGAAGATCCTACACAGGAATATTATCCATTGAGTACCCATCAAAATCAAATTCATTTTCAGCTGGAACAATGCCTTCTTGCTGCCAGAAAAATGAAACTTCTATGTAAGTATACATGCCCCGTATATATGCCCATCGATTCAAAACTTTAATTAATTAGATAAAGTTTAGGGAAAAATACCAACCTGTTTTAGAAGAGCACTCATGAGATCGTCTTGTCCAAAATGATCAGGATATAGATTGGCAGGGCCAGCATCAACTATTCTCTCAGATTTGACTCTTATTGTGTTGTCAACCAGAAAATTGTTGAGATGATGATTAACATTTTGACCATTCCCTTGCTCTGTGGAATCTACTGTGGAGAACATTGCCTTGCTTACAACACCAACACCCCGGTTCTGTCCATTCACTTGACTAGCAGAAAATCCTTGTTGAACTAAAACTGACTGTGGAATATCAAGGTTGCTTTGGACAGAGCTTGAATGTTGAGAGGCATCAAATGGCATACCTACATTCTGTAGTTCCCAATTTTGGGGTTTATGTTGATTCAAGTCATTAAATATATCATAACTTGGCATGAACCCAGCTGATCCTTTTATTTCTGAGCTAACATCTTCCTGAAAAGTCCCTTTTGATGTGAGACTAGATATCCCCGCACTTCCAATAGGGAAACCATTACCAGGTAGTTCAGAAGTCTGATTGATGGGGAAATTCAACATTGAAGATGCCTGTGAAATTGGATTGTACCCAGAGCCTCTGATTTCGGGAATTCCATTTCTTGTGGCAGCAATTCCGTTTGATAATATGGGCTGTCCCATGTTTGATGGAAGCCTGGGAGCATGACTACCTACACTATCACTGAGTAATTGCCCTCTCGATTGTGGTTGAGCCATCTGTATCAATAAAGAATTATTTTGGCTACCTTGTGCACCATGGGATGCGACTTGCATATTTATGTTTCCTATCGATTGTGCAGTATGGTGCAAGCTGGCAAGCTGCTTCGGCTCCATAGTTGTTGGGATTCCATGAAGTAAATTTATTTGCTTATTGTTGCTGATATGTTGTTGCTGCCCTTCTCCAAATCTTAATTTTGGATTTTCAAAGCTGAAAATGTTTCTTTGATCAACAAGAGGCATAGGCAAACCGGATTTTGCAGATGACCTCCCAAGCCCTGCTGCTTGGAGTGTGGCAAGGCTCTGTGCCGGAAGTTGACCGGTTGCAGCAAGAGTTTGAAGATCAAGTCCATTGAGGGAAGACAGAGGCCCAAAAGTCGCATCTTGGGAACTAATAAAAGAATTATTCAGATTACCCGGGTGCTGCGAAACTCCACTCAGCCTTCTAAGATATAAGCGGTATTTCTGATCATATAATAACATAGTGATTAAAATATGAACAATACATCCTGAGAAATATGTATTAGATGCAAATCCAAGCATGAATTCTTTGTGGATATGAATCATTACCTGGAGGTGGCTAGCAACGTTTTCTCGGGTAAGGCCTGGAACATTCATCAACTCCAAAATCTTCTTTGGAACCGCCTCTGTGTACGGAAATAAAATGAAGACATCATAAACATGAACAAAAACAGGAGGTATCAAATATAAGAGAGTTAAAATCTCAAATAATTAAGGTTCTGCCTACGCTTATGTATCTTCCAGCAACCAAAAATCACCAGAACCCAGGAAATAAACCCACTAATTTTACAAGGCATTAGCAAATTTAGCAATTGCTGGTAATTATAAGCCACTGACTTATTTTAACATTCAGCAAGTAAGCTAAGCTTCAGCAAATTGAAAGAAATGGGTAAAAGACTCATACTGTCAATGCCCAGTTGATTAACAGCTGCAACAAATTGTTGATGGAGCTCAACAGACCAGACTACCCTCGGCTTCTTTAGTGTGGAAGTATCATCCCTCTCCTCAGCGTCGTCTTCATCATCCTTCCGTTTTTTCGAGCTTTTCCAATTCCCTTCATTAGCTGAGGATGAGTAATCTGCATCTTCAGATTGTTTTGGCTGCCGATCTCCCTCTTCTACACTTCCTGATTGCTCAAAGTCCTTCCACTCATTCTTCCTCTTCCGAACAACATGCTGCCATATGTTCTTCAGCGCCTCAATACGAACTGGTTTGATTAGGTAATCGCAAGCACCATGCGTAACACCCTTCATGACAACACTTTTTCCATCATCCGCAGACATCACTGCAGAAACACAGGTCCAATATGAGGCCAAGATTACACTAAACCACATGATATGATCAATTCATCGCGATTCAATCTGCGCCAAATGTATACAATAGAGTGCTTACTGATAACAGGAAGGTCCATCTCCAGACCAATATGCTCAAGAAGTTTGAATCCATCCATGTCTGGCATATGAACATCACTGATAACAATATCGAATCCGTTTTTGTTCTCTCGGAGCATAGACAATGCAGTCTCTGCTCGATTGCATTTGGTAACTGCAACAAAAAATCATAGAAAACCAAACCAATTATCCATCAAATTACAAGAGTATCAAACTTTAAGCTCCAAACAAAGCAAATCAGCAAGAAACAAAGGAACTGTTAATCTAATATGAGCAAATCGAAACAAATCAAACACCAAAATGAACTCTGAAGCTAATTGAATACTTTAAGCAATTTGTAGAAAATACGCTATCTTAAACCAAGTAAGAAAATCCTTACCTAACTCATACAGGAACAAAATTATAACTCAGAGCATTACAAAAATGGCTTACTGTTCCCAAATCTAACAAACAAAGATCATCTCTATTGTGTTTTTTCCACTATGGACCCACAAACAAAATCAACACAAGCAAGATGAAATAAAAAGGGAAAAGAAAAGAAAAAACCCCTAGAAATGATCATTGATAATTCACCCAGTAAATACCTTAATAAACTTAAAACCAAAAACACCCATTGAAAAAACTGATAATAGTAATCAAAACCATGAATTAAGAGACAAACAAGGGGAGAAACATGAAGATAAAGCAAGAAAATTACCTTCATAAAGACAGGTTCTAAGCATCTTTTCCAAGATCATGAGACATGTTGGATCATCATCCACAACAAGAACACGCAAACCAGCAGGAAACTGATCAGGAACTACATCTCCTGTTTTCCAAGCAGCACTTGAACTAGCAGTTGACATGGATCCTTTCCCACTATTTGAATTCATATCTCAAAAGAAACTGATCCAAAACCAGGTAAAAAAAATGGAAAAGAAATAGAAAAACTTAGCATAAAGATGCTGGCTTCTTCACATGCTTTAACCTTGAACTAGGCATCAAAAAGAAGATTTTGATACTTGATACCCTCCACCCAGTTGAAAAAAATTGGAAAGAACCCAAAGTTTAAGATAAGCTAAAAATAAATTTGCAAGGAAAAAGGGAGAGATTTTGGATTTTTTAGAAGAGAAAATTTATACAAACTTTTTGTGAGATTGAAGTTTGAAGACATTTGCTTGTCTCAGCTTCAAGCTCAATTTCTCTGTTTTCTGGATTATTTTTTTAGCATTATTATTAATATTTTATTTTATTAAATAATTATGGAATTTCTTTTTTTATTCAAAAGTGGGTCAGTCCTAGAAGAGTGGATCCAGCTCACACATGAAGTTAACTAACTCCACACATCCAAATCTACTCCAACACAAGTCCAACGTTAAAACCTTGTTCCGCATTTTTTACTGTTTAACCCCTTTTACTTTTTTTTTCATTTTTTATTTTTTATTTTTAACTCTTTTTACTGTTTACTTTTTTTTCCTTTTTTTTATTTACACATTTTTTCAGTTTAACTGAAAGTAAAAATAACTACCCTACCAAACTCTATCTTGCTACCAAGTCAAATTGTTATCCAACATTTTTCAAATATTTTATAGTAAAATTTTTAAAAATTGAATTGTCTAACCATATAGGTAATTACCACAATGGTGAATTCAAATTCTCAAATTCTAATTTTTAGTTTAAAATTTAATATATAAAATATCTTTCAACAACGTAGACATTGGAATATATTCCTCCATTCAACACGCGTTACTTATTTCCGGATTAATTTTATAATCATCTTATAACAAAATAGTCATTAGAAGAAATTTTTTGATCATATGAAAGATTTAATTTCGGATTAATCAAATTTAATGTGACTGTCATATATCGAGTCGGAGACATGTAAAAACAATTTAATCACAGATTAAATTTGTAAAAATATCTTCCAAAACAAAATAGACACCGATAGAGATTTCTCATCCCAAATTACGACTTAATGTTGAATCAATCAAATATATGCTACTATCAGCTATTGGAGGAACGAAGACATATAAAAGAAAAATAACAATTAACAATATAATTATGGATGATTATATAATGCAATATCAGTGTAAAGTAGATTCTACAAGTGAGTTAATGAGTTTATATATATATATATAGAACATTTCTGAAGTACTTTTATATTTAAAATTAAATATATTCCCCAAAATACAGATGTCAATTCTTAAATCTTGTATTCGGTAGTTTGTTAAATTCCACCAACAATTTATTGTATAACTTTTCTATAATTATCGATACTATTATTTTTCTTCAATAAATTTTTTTTATTATTATAACAACAATTAGACTTGAAGCATCTTGATCTATTAAGATTAGGTGACACTTCTAAATTTTTTTAAAAAAATTTTCTCAAAGCCTATAAAATATGTAAAATACTATTGCAACCTTAAGTCCTTAATCCACTTGCAATTTGTGGGTGAAGTTTTGGTTCCCACTTTCAAATTCCAAGAGTGGCCATTGCAAAACCTTTCTTAATTTTTTTTTATTTGTTTCCAAAAAAGAAAAAAAAAAAACTAACAAGTTAATCCCGTAAAACCTCAAAACGGAACACAAAGCCGTTAAGGATCTTTTAAACAACCTTTTTGTTTCTTTTGAATATAAAAAAATATAATGGTAAAATATTTAAATTTAAAAAAAATAAAAATGGGAGCTCTTCTTTTTAAGAGGTTCCTTCATTTTGATGCTAACCTTTCAGCTATTTTACCTCTGTCAAGTGCTATTCTTCTCTGACTAAGCTTTTAATAAAAAAGAAATTTTCCACAAATTTTCACCACTTCCCCCATCTGACACGTGTCCTTTTCCGCCGCTCTCATAGATAAGGTCTCTTTGGCTTATATTGTTCTGCAATCCCTTTTCCTCTTGTAAATTTTAGGAGATTTTTTCTTTCCTTTTTTTTTACCTTTTAATCTTTGGTAATTAAATTTTCAGTCTTAATCAAGGGACAAGGGGTATCTTATTCTATTGATCCGTAATTAATTTTTTAAATCGAGAACGTAAGGATTGAAGGTTTCTTAACAAATATAGGTTAAGTGTACAATTTAGTGCAAAATGTTTCGATTTAGGCTTAATTTGTGATAGAACTTTTTAATTTGATTGATTGGAGACAAAAAGTCAGCTCAATTCAACGCAATCCGTTAAATAGAGGCACAATCTTTTCATGGAACAAGTTAGGATTGAGGTTGAAAGGTTATGCCCCAACATGACAGATTACCTCGAATTAAATCGATTTTGAAACGTTTTACCCCAATCAACTGAATTAAAAGGTTTTACTCCAAATCAGAAATAAATTGAAGCTTCTTGTCTTGAATTGAATTGAGCAATTAGCCTAACAAATATCATCTAAACTTGTGTTGAAATTCAAAGTTGGTAACCATAATAAGCTTAATTAGGACTCTATAATGAGTTATTTTATTTTATGACTTGCTCCTCAACTTGTTTTAAATTGTTTTATTTGTTGAAATCAAACTCAATGTTGTTTTAATTTACTATAACTTTAACTTTTTTTTCAATTTTGATAAATATAAGAGAAATTTTAAAAATGGGGAATTTAAAGTCAATGCAATGGTAGAGTGATGGTATGACCAATCTTATTAGGCAAAAACATGTAACATGGGTGATGGCTTTATATAATTTATGATGAAACATTGCAAGTATATCTTCAAAAACATACAAGGTGGTTCCCTTTTTCGACAAATTTTATTTATATTTAGTAAAATTTAACTGACTTCCCAACAACTCTAAAGTTTCCAATGCTCCCCCCATTATTGAAGTATTCTTCACTTGTTCCTCATGTGTTGTTTCTTTTTTTATTTAAAAATTCATTGCATTAGAATCTCATTTTCATGTGTACCCAACACAAAACCATTCATTATGTATTTTTTTTAAACTTTGGTTTTGCGTAATTTTTTAACTATGTAATGCATTTCTTTTCTTTTTTTTTTTTCTTTTTTACCAAAACTTGTATTTCCATTCTCAAAGTTTACATATTGAATTTGAATTGTTAAACTAGATATGAGTTATCCTAATTGTCAAATTCATGTCTTGAGTACTGAATTCTTAGTATTCCCTCTGTCCCTAATTATAAATCCCCTTCTAGAAGGTGTTTTTGTCCCAACTTATAAGTCCCTTTAGCAAAACCAATGCATATTTATTAGTTATTTCCAAAATTAACCTTACAAGTGGTAGTATTACGTAAGAGATGAATAAGAGGAGAGAGAGTAAGTGGGGGAAATATAATAGGGCAAAAATAGAATAAGAAGGTAATGCTACATAAAATTTTGAATCCAAACTAATTTTCTTAAACTTGATGATATAGTTAAAAGGGACTTATATTTAAGGACAGAGGGAGTATCACTTGCCATAATTTAAACGATGACAATCTCAAATACCAAACAGAATATCTTAAATTCGAACTCAGAATTACTTCAAATAAGTACAATAATTTGAAAATACCAAATAACTTAGCTGTTGTTAAATGGGTTTCTTCACAAATGATGAACTTTTAGGCAATTGAGCATGTGTTTATAATCATTTCAATATGTTCAAATTGAGTTTACAAGTTACAACATGAATGTATCATTAGTTAAAACAAAAGCAAATCTCATTATGCAAATTGACTCAACATTATAAACTATAGTAATTATATATATTGAAAATTATTAGTAGTAATAAATTACTAAAATGGAAGAGTTGCTTTTTCGGGTGCAAGAAAAGCTGAGACAAAGAGAAAAAAATATTAGGGCAAAAGTAGCATGCTACTGCAAACCGTATATTCCCTGGGTTAAAACTTTTCTTAGTTACGATGAATTCTTTCACTGTCAAAAAGAAGCTTTGGGTTTTGCCCTAACCCTAACCCTCCATTGCCATTGGCATTTTCTCGACTCTACTCCAAACCCCAAGAACAAAAAGCAAAAACCTAAACAAAACTCCAAAGTGTCTGTCACCAAACAACACTGAAGGGGGAGAAGGGTAACTTTATCAGTTTTTTTTTATTATTAATTATTACTCCACAAGAGATTTAAAGATCTTCTTCTTCTTCTTCTCTTGCTCTTCTTCTTTCCTCTTTAAAAGTTAAAAATCATTTAATAATAATTTTGTTTTTAGCTTTTTATGGAGGAAGAGATGCTTTTAAGAGAAATGGAATATCTTTTGTTTCTAAGTTGTAAACCCCAAGACCATAGAGAGAGTGCATTTACGCGCGAGCAAGAGAAAATTAAATTTGATGATTTGTTAATTTTTGTGAGCTTGACACGTGGTGTCTCTTTTTTTTTTTTTGCTAGAAAAGTCCAAGCAACTTTTCTTAACTTTCCCCATCTTTCTTTCATTCTTTGTGCCTCTCCTCTCGAAATGATGAGTACCCAAACCCAACCCAACCCCTTTGGTACTTTTTATTTCTTCACAATTCTTGGTTTAATTTTCTTTTTTCATATATAATTTCTTATAACATCACGTGGTATTGAATGATATTTTGGCTTCTCTTTGTTTTTTGATTCTTGAGTATGACTTTATTGGTAATGGATGGAAATATTCTTACGCATGGTTAATTTCGGGTTAAACAATCGATGTATGTTGTTGTGTTAATGTTAAGTAGGAAGAGATCAATTTCTTAATTAAAGTTTTCGATTTGAGTCTTGTGAATAAATAGATAGGTGCATATTAAGATTTAAGACATTTTCTCTTTTTAAAAATTATGATGTGACTTGATTTTGAATCAATCGACGCCCAATATAATCGCTGGAATTTGGATATTGTCGGATATTGAGATAGTTCATATAAAAACACGGTAAAAATAAAATCATTATTTTTTTCTTAATCAAATTTTACCACTTGGAAAATACAAATGAATTTTGTTTTATGTAATTCTTGACTTCTGACAATTAAAGGCACCGACAATTAAAGACACGACTAATTAGAAATTTAGTTCTGTAAGACCTAAATAGAAAAAGTTCTTTCAGTATTCATTTTATCCATTTATAAAATTCAAATTCAATACCTTACTTAAATAGATATTGAACTCCTCCCACTCAACCAACTTAGTAGAGGTAGAGGGTACAAATAAATGGTTTAATGACATTATATAGCCTATAAATGAACTTTATTTTTTAATGGGTTTATATATAATACATCGTTAATGAAGTTTAGCAGACTGAACAAGCGGGTCTTGAAGGGTGACATGTGTTCACCAACGATTAGATTGAAAAATTTAAAATTTAATTAATTCAGAAAAATGAACATGTGTCAACTCCACAACCAACTTATAAAGTCTAAAATTTACACCGCCAATATATCAAATAATTACCCATTTTTAATTTGCTACTCTATAAATGTACTTTATAATCAAATGACGGTGTCAATTGGACTTGTATTATATATTACTATGTTTGATTGGATACGCAATTACCATATAAACTCGTGTTTAACATTTTCAACCAAACTAAAACTGGTGATTATATTTTTTAATCATAAATTGCCCTTCCACGTTAAGCATTCTCATACTGTTACAATCATTGATCTCAGTACTGTTTTCATTGTCAATGGCGTAATTTGCATATAGTTTTTGAACTTAATTCCATCTATTAATATACATTAAGATATAGTCATTGTTATTGTGATTATATTCAACAAGCTTATTAAAATACTAATAACAAACAAATTCCCTCTCTATTATGTCTAATCAATTACTTAGCAACAAATTAAGAGAATGACACGCAAAGTAAGTATATTATTATTTATAAAAATCTACATCATGTTTTTATAACTTTTTTTTAGAGGACATGTTTTTATAACTTAGAACAAGGAATTATTGACGAGTAAATAGGGAGAATTTCAAATAATTCCCACATACATGCGATTATATTCTAATAATAAAATCAAAACAAAACCCAAAAAACTATCTGTGTTCTTAGATTCGAAATTTTAAATTTTAAATGTATATATATACCACTGCAATTTTGAGTTTTCTATTTTCTTTCTTTTTTTTAGGGTAAAATTGTGATAATTTATTAATCAGAATCAGGATTACAAAAAATGCATAGACATTAAATTAATTTCAGCTTTCATAATAAATAGGTAGAGAATTGGGATTTGGGAATAACATTGTTAAATTCACGGGCGGATCCTTATAAGGCTTTGGGGGCCTTGGCCTTCCCCAAAATTGGAAATTTTACTTTATTAAACACCTATATTTCTAAACATTTCTATATAAGTTTCTATATAAATACATTAAAATTCTTAAATTGACCCCTAAAATAATTTTATTCGAATTGACCCCCCTAATACCACATGTTAAGATCCGCCCTGGTTAAATTGATGACTATATTAATATTATTAACATGCATCTAGACCTAGTGACTAAAAAGGGCACATGCTACAAGTGCAAATAATTAATTACCAATTAGAATAAAAGAAAATTTGGAAAAATAGCAATTAGACAATATATATATATATATAATCCTTTAGGCACACAAAATCTCGACCAATTAATCCGAAAAAAAAAATTCGATTAATTCGAAATCGAGCAATGTCCAATTTCAAATAAATCTAATTTATCTCTTATATTATATATATATAATCCTTATGCTGATATCGGTAATCATATTGAATACCGAATTAAGCCACATCAAACTACAAATTGGGAGCTTACAAAATATATCTATTTTTTTCCCATAAAAAGTAAAAACACACAAGTTTACTTGTGGGATAATGAATTCAGAATTTTATTTTTTCAAAAGAAAAAAAAAGAAGCAACCCACATGTAACATAAGTGAATGTGAAACCAAAAAATTGATTTGCTATGTTCAAATCAAGTTTTACTTCAAACTAATCCCTTTTTACCACCAAAACAAATTTGTTTTGTACTACTAGTGAAACAAAAGATCCAGCTAAGTGACAACTTAGAAGACTGACTAGAAAGAGTTTTAAAATGGGACCCACACTCAAAAAAAGAAGGGACCCACAGACCCACTTTAGAGGTGTCCACGTAAGCAGAGAGAGGCGATAAACGTGACGTGTTGGATGATCTTTTTAAAGCGTTTGAAATCAGAGAAGGACACGTGGTGATGTCTCTTATGCTGGGGTGGGTCCCTTCACCAACTATTCCCCACAACAAATTAAAAAAAAAATAAAAAAAATAATTTAAAGATGAAAAACAAAGTGACCAACGCGGAGAGATGGCGGGCCTACGCTTTGCAAGCGTACGTGCGCCTCTTTGTATCATGTCCCTTTCACCCTCACAGCAAAAATCCAATATATACATACACAAAGGCTAGAGTCTAGACTGATAGACTCTATGGACTTCATTCTTTCTTCTTCCTTTTCAGAGTTTGAGATTGCCAGATTGGATTTGATTTTTTTTTTTTCTTTTATGTTGCAAATGGAGAAAAAGAAAGTAGGTTTCTCTGAGTAGGTTGAATTGAAATTGAAATTGAAATGAAATGAATCCAATGACATTTTTATAATTCTTTCTTTATTTTGAGGGTGTAGTTTTCATCAATTTGGTACATTCATTTCAATAGTTTTCTTGACATTTTGTTTGATTTTACGGCTAAAATTCAAATTAGGGTATGATCTTTTGTAAAAATCTCAATTAAGAGCCCCAATTTAGAGAAAGTGAAATTAGAGCCCATGTTTTTGAGTAATGTCAATTAAATTCAATCTGTTAAACATCATGGTGTGTGTTCAACACGCGTAATGAAAAGCGTGTGAACAAATGAAATGATGGCATGTCTCAATTTTTCTAATGTCATGTCAGCACATTATCATGCCACGTTAGCACTCGTGACCTTTTTTAAAGTTGAGGTCCTCAGTTAAGAATATTCTAAAAGGTCGGGCCTCATGAGATTTCAACCATATTTTAATTACATTATCGCGGAAGAATTCACGTATATATACATAAACTCAAAAACAAAATATGATACATAAAGGATTTTATAAAGCAAATAGTAAAATTAGTTCCCTAAAAAATGTAAAATTATTAGCTTAGCTGATGGGTGCACCGTACCTGAAAATATGATGTTCTAGATTTAAGTCCCACCGAACTTGTAAGTTTAGTAGTTTGTTTATATATGTGTTTTTTAGTTCGTAATTAGCTGGTTGTACTGAGATTTCAAATGTATAAAAAAAAAGTTAATAATATTGTAGGTTCAAGAGAAAAAAAAAGTTGGAGAGGAAAATATGTAATTGGGAATGAAGATGAACTATGAATGAGATGAACGGTTAAGAAAACTTGATTAATCTATATAGTATATACACACATGGCAACCGGCAAGATCCCAATCCCATGGTTAGAAATAACAAGAGCAATGGAGTGAGTAAATAGACGGAAGAGAATCTCGAAATGGTGGCAAAAATTTGGTGATGAGTCAGGGTTTGGTTGCTTTCTCCTTTTTAATCCATTTATGGGAAACCTTTGAGGTAACAGATAATAATAAACTAATCAACCAAAGGATAATTGAGCACGTGGGATACCAAATTTCTTGCCTCCCCGACATCCAGCTTCTTTCTCCTTTTTTTTTTTAGGTTACGAAAAAAAAAAAAAATTTCAATCCCAATTATTGAACTGAAACTTGGAAGAACTACCTGTCAACAAAAGGGACGATGGGTACCCTTAGTTGGAATTAGATCCACATCTCCAGGTTTTAATTTTATCGTACATTTTGCCAGCCTTGCAATAACACAGCTGCTTCATCCTCATTTTTGCCACTCTCTTCCTTCACTTAATCTCTAATTAAAGCTACTGATTATAATGTTAAATATGGTTAAGTGATTGCCAAATTGCCATGATTTACATGTTTAATTAATCATGGGGATTTTTTAAGTTTTTTAATTAATTTCTAATCAAGTTGCCAAGTTGTGACCTTAATGCATGTGAGTAATGGGATAAATGCCCTTTTTCTTCTGATCTCATGTGTTCAGACTTGAGGGCATGCATATGCATTCCCCCTGGGATGAGATTAAATGGGACGGAGACTATATCTTTCCAAAATGACATTTTCCCACAGTTGGCAAAAAAGCTAATGATTATCAACTTTGAAACTTAAAACCCTTTGGTCGATTGTTTTCAGTTTTACAAACACAATTCAATGGGCATCCAATGTGTATGTAAAGTAATCAAAAGGTGACCAATTGTTGTTGTTTCACATATTAATTATAGCATTCCTAAAACTAGAATTACTTTGACCATTGATTGGAAACATATAGTACACCTTAGTATATATATAATAGTTAATAATGTATATATAAACTTTTTTTTTTGTCTAATTGGATTGATCACTGCATATTACTTGGAAAAGCCACATCAGCACCAGTTATATAGCTTAATAGAGTGATTTGGTATGTGTCATTTTCGGTCTTATTATGAGTGAAATTGTAAAAAAAAATAATGGGGTTTAATTGTCCGTAATTAAATTCCAGACGATAAATTGTGTATTTTTAAATAGTTCAGGAATCAAATTAGTCGATAAGTCATAGTATTACCAAATAAGCATACAATTCATTTATCTAGTACTAAATTATGGAGGATGACACATTTGGTTAGGTAATATGTAGTGTAGAGTCAAATGTATGATCATACTTTAATATACAAAGTACAAAAAAAACTAACAAAACCCAATAAAACTATTAAAATAGTTGACACTATGAAGCAAACCTTAAACAATTTAAAGTTTAATGCAAAGTTGAGCATTTTCTTACAATATTTTGCAGCTAGATAGTCTAACATATGGTATTAGATTATTCAAAAGAATGAATCAGACCCAATTCTTGACAATTAAATTGAGGAAGAAGGAGAGGAAGCAACATAAATGTTTGCTTTACATAAGACACAAAATTAATTGCACATGAGAATTTGGGATGGGGGTAACGTTAGCAAAAGCACCTGATTTTTGGCCTTTGAGTATATACAAGAAGATGAAACAAAACTCCATCCTTTTCTCTCAATGTCCCTTTTTATTAGGCCAATGGGGGGTTGGCATCTTTATCTAAAATAAAATAAACCAAAATGGGGTTGGGGTTAAAAAGGGAGAGGGGAAGCATTGGGAATGGAATGGCCTTTGTGACAAAGCATTGGGTGTGGCATTATTGGCTTCATCTCTAAGTCAACATCCATAATTGGATGGTGCCACTGCCCCGCAAGCAACCCTCCTCGCTCTTTGTGAAGGGAAGGAAACAAAAACTATGTTCTTGCCTTACTATTATTAACCATATATATATATATATACAATATTCACTTAAATAAATTTGATTCCATGGCTTTGGCTTTCAAATCCAATCCAATCTCATTTTTCTCTTATTATAATAGCTGGAATTGCTTGGTGAAAATCACTAATCACTAATCAACTCAAGCCAAGCACAAAAACAGATAAGTTGCGCTGGGCCTAGCCGACAGGTGATCACTGTTTTTTTTACATATATGAAGATCACATTAAGTGAAGATTTCATAATCAAGACCCACAATCCTCCAATTATTTGAGGGGAGAGTGAGTCATTGAGCAGTTTTTGGATAATTGGATTGTGTTGTTCTATATACACTTTTTACGGTACTATTCGATCATTTTTTGGTACTTGAAACTGTTAGGGATCAAATCCTAATTATTGTAACTAAGAATCTAACACCCTACTAATATGCTTAAATGTCTGATCGAGTAACCGTATTTGATTATATTCTAACTAATTTAGAGTCAAATCGTGTCAATTTAGAGTCAAATCGTGTCACTTTGTGTATTAATTACCAATTTACCATATATTTAAAATGGTTACATGTATGTAGTAATGACCCGAGACTAATCCTTTTTCGGACCGAAGTCGTAATAAGATTAGGCCTGGACCAACTCTTGGTTACATAGGAATATTAATCAAGGTTGGGTCGTAAGTGGTAAGTTTTAGTTTGGGGCCATGTTATTAGAGCCCAAGGCTTTGATAAGGCTTCTTCTCCTTGGTTTGGTTTTGGTTTTGGACCAAACAAAGAGTTAAAGTCGTAGCTTTTTAAGTTTGGTTGCCAACGAAAAGCACTTTCAAACAAAAAGCGCGCACGACCCGCAGTTTTTGGGGGCTTCAAAATGGTACGATCCGCACTTTGATTTCTTCTTCTCCGCAACCGCAATAGCTTCTCGTTCAACTACTCGAAAGAAACCAATCTCAAAAACCTGTCTCTTCAACTCCTCTCTCTCTGTCTCTAGTCTACTAAGTTCTTCAGGACAGTTTGCCCAAATGTCAACTTAGTAGTTTTCCAGTTTTTGAATTCCCTAAAGGCTAAAAGGTTGTATCTTTTGCCACCATTCTGTTATTTTGTGCTGTCTTGTTGCCTCTTTGAATGATTCCCGGATTTTTTTTTTGTTTTTCCGTTTTCCAATTTCTGAGATGCAGAATCCTGCCCTTACAACAGACAAGAACATATGCTCGTCGTCTGTGTCTGTCCCACAAGTTCCACATAGTAAGACAATCTTATGGTGTTGTACTGTTTGTTCCAATTTTAAGTTGCTTGCTAGGATCACATAGTTTCGAACCTTCCCAAGAGGCAAGCAATAGGACCGTGGTTTCGGGACCTAGTTCAACTTAATTTTCTCTTAAAAACTATGAATTATTCCGGTTAAAATACCTGGCAGGTCCCTGTATTTATAAGAAAAGTCAATTTGATCCCTCTACTAAAAACAATCAATTTAGTCCCTTTATTTACAAATTTGGGTCAATTTAGTCACTGCTGTTAACTGTGTCGTTAAATTGATGACGTAGAACGTTAAGTAATGACGTACAGTTGACTCGGCAGTTGACGTGGTCGTTAAAAACAAACATTTACTTTCCATTTTTCTTCCTTTAAAAAGGATCAAAATATATTTTTTCTTGGAAATATTTTGTTTTTCCATAAAATTATGAAAACTCAACAATCCATGTCAACTGTCATGTTATCGCTTAATGTTCCACGTAAAGAATTTAACGATCCAGTTAACAACAGGGATTAAATTGATCCAAACCTGCAAATAGAGGGACTAAATTGATCGTTTTTTGAGTGGATGAACCAAATTAACATTTTCTTATAAGTATAGGGATCTCCCGGGTATTTTAACCGAATTCCTCCTTTACTTTATTATTGTTGCAAGTTCCAACAATGAAATGACAGCTACTGCTGCACACGTGGGTAATTAGAAATTAACGACGTTTCAAAACGCGTCTCAACGAGTAGTCCAATCAAACTTCATTTATGATGACGTGCGTAAGTCCTCGCCACGTGACGCCAAAGATAAAAAGTTAGAGGGGCATTTCCACAATTTAGCAACACTTAAGGGGTAAGTTAGCAAAAACAATCCAGAAAAGAAAAATGGGTTCATAAAAGAGGCTGAACCCCGTACCAGAAGTTCGGTGGAGAGTCTCTCTCTGCTCTGTTTTACCTTTCTCTCTCCTTCCATTTCTTCGTTTCTTCCTTCCATCTTTCTAGGTTTGTTTAAAAGAATTTTTTTTATTTATTTATTTTAAATAATTACATCAATTAATGAACTTTTTAGGGACTTGGTTTCAATAAATTCACCCAATTTTACCCCCCATCAAGAAAAATTCCACGATTACTACTAGATCAAAAGGAGAAAAAAGCAAGTTGCTTTCTTTTCTAAACCAAATTCACCCAGGAAAATATGGAGTCAAATTCATGGAGCTTCCGATTCTCTAATTCTTCTTCTTCTTCCTCCTCTTCTTCCAGGCGTCACCAATCTCGATCTGGTTAGTAGTTCTTTGATTCTTTTTCCTCGAGAAAATAAGAAATGGAAATGAAATTATTAGAATTTGATATGAGTTTTGATTTTTGATTCTTCGTGTTTAGATCTGTTCCTTGGAGGTGGGTATGAAGAAGTGGACGCTGATGAGGATTTCAAGACCGAGTTTTTATGTCCGTTTTGCGCTGAGGATTTCGACATTGTTGGACTTTGTTGCCACATCGATGAAGAACATCCTGTTGAAGCCAAAAACGGGGTACGTGTTTCGTAATTTGTCAAAAAATCATGTCTTTCTTTCTGCCCAATTTCTTTTGATGGAAATTTTTGTTTTCCTTATTTAGTTTAATTAATTAGAGAATGATCAACTTTGTTTCAGCTAATTTCGTCTTATTGATTAAAGGAAGAATAATTTAAGTTTACATAAGTAGAATAAACATGTCCTGAGTATGTTTGGAAGTTGGGGTTTTACTTTTACTCCTGGGTTGAGGTTGAATTGGGGATTTAATTTAGCTTTTCTAAGACTTATGATTATTCCTTTAGCTAGATGTCTGCTGGCGTATACTAGTTGATAGATGTTTTTTGATGAATACCAATCTCATTTCTAGGCATTCACTAACAGAAGTGATTTAAGCTGTTTCACATTTTTATTGATACACAAAATTGCTTGAGTTGCATTAGAATTTTGCTTATTTTTGGTTGAATGTTACTTTTCCAGGTCTGCCCGGTTTGTGCAAAGAGGGTTGGAATGGATATCGTTAGCCACATTACAATGCAACATGGGAATTTTCTGAAGATATCCTTTTTATTTGGATTTTGGTTTGGCTGGTTTTATTTGTGTTATCTTTTCTGTCTCTTATTTGGTTTTTTTTGGCCAACGGTGTTAAGGCTGGTTAAATAACACTATCTTTACACAGACATTTATGTATGGCTTTTGAATGTTGATCTGTCTTATTTAAAAGGTTAAGTTAAATGCACGTATGAGCATTTGTTTTCTTTTTCACTTTTGTTTTAGAGTTGGTCTACATACTATCATCTAGTGGAGAAGGAGGCTTTACTTGTTATTTCTAGAAATTTTCCCCATTTTCAGTTTGTTCTCTTCTTTGTAAGATTAAATATCTATAGTTTGCTTGTGCGTTAAGCACGTCATGATGGTTCAGGTTATTCCTTGACTGAATATTACGTGCAGCGCAAGCGAAGATTACGCAAGGGTGGATCTAATTTAACATTTTCCATGTTGAGAAAAGAACTGCGGGAAGGAAATTTGCAGGCGCTTCTTGGGGGATCATCATGCATTGTATCTTCCTCCAATGTAGAACCTGATCCGCTACTGTCGTCATTTATATTTAATCCACCCACAGCTGATGAACCTGTTAGCTTGCAGCCTCTTTCTATTGCTGAAGCAAGTGATGTAAAGGAAAGCTCCAATAGAGAATTTCTAGAAAGGTATGACCGCTGGCAATATATACTCTTGTGATAATATTACTCCTTTTTTTCCGTCTGGACCCGTAAAGAAGACTATGCTTACCCATCACTCGCATAGATTCACTGTTATAGCTTATCAAAGGTATTTAATGTAACACTACCTTATGTTACAGAAAGCCTCAACAGTCGCCGCTGTCGGACAAGGACCACGAGGAGAAGGCTCGAAGGAGTAAGTTTGTCCAAGGACTGTTGATGTCAACTATTCTTGATGATAGCTTATGAGTTAATGGGGGTATTTGTAGTGGATATGCCAATATATAATGGTAGGTCTGAGAGAACAGCATAAAAGAGGGAGGATCTTCACTCTTTACCTCGGAAATGGTACTCGATTAGGTCAGCGGAACTTTGTACTCCTATTGTACTTAGAGCGTTTGTGCATAATGGAAGATGGAAGAACTTTATCCTATTTATCTGTGCTTGCTCTTTTTTATGTTTATGATAAGAATAAACTGATACAAGTAGAAGTATGTTTATAAGGAATGCAGTTGCCATGATGAACAGGTTTGAAGAGACAGGGTAAACCGTAAACCCTTATCAGTTTTTGGTCTAATGGGTTTGGAACCAAGTCAAAATTTTTGGTCGTTCCCATCAATGGGCCAGTGGGGGTAAAATGAACAAATTATACGATGCTAAAATGCTAGTCCGTCCGGTCAAGCTTTCGGACAGGAAAGAGTATAACTGAACTTCCAAATTGGGCAAAAGCAGCTTCCGATTAGGTGCAACAACTGGATAGAGTTTACTTCTGCGTAGAAGATTCACCAAATAAAGACCGTATTAAATCTTTGTCTGTCAACGTAAAGCAAAATCTTTAATTTGTTGGAGCCATACTAAAACTTTGGAAATATCCCAACAGCGAACTAATTGAGTTACTTATCTTGTGGCTAAACTTGTGGTTAAATCCAAATCTAAATTTTAGGGAAATATTATGACATGGCACATATTATTATTTCCAACATTTACGATAACTTATGGTAAGAGAAGCGCTATGGATTAATTGCTCTATCCACATAATTAATTAAGTATATAGAGGGCGAGATTTGTTTCCCCTAAAACCTATGCCTACGCGTTTTTAACATACAATGCCAAGCCAATAATTAGGCCTTCGTTAATCAGGTTCTAAGCAGGAAGCTTGCTTCTTTCCATTGGGAAAAGCAATGCTTAGCTTGGTCATTGCCTGTGAAATAGTATTATATATGCATATCTTCCTTTTGATAATTTCCAAAAAGGCAGCAGAAACTTCATGCCTCCACCAGCAAATGAAATAGAAAGTAAAACAGTAACAAGAGAAATGGATGCATGAATATATCTCCCTTATAAAGAAAACTCTATCATGTTATTTCACCTCCACTGAAAAACTAATGTTTTGATCCAAAATCAAGCTCTATAAAACTGTTAGTACAAGTAGTATGTCACATACTTTAACTCAAAAAAAGTAATAACTATATACAAATATCAGAGCGATTTTCATCATCATCAAACCAACTTATTAAAGAGAAGTTATAACGGTTCACCTCTACAGCTCTACTTTTCTTCGAGGTCATGATGCTGACAAATGAGCATGGGAGTATTACAGGGAGCAGAAAATGAACAGGTCGATTATCATGTCCATCTGTGCTCTCTATCCATTGTAATGCATACATAACAAAGCATCCTCTTCACAGCCATGAGGAAGAAATACAAAAAGGGCATGAATTACCAAGTATCGGGATGAGTGGAGGCCGATGGGAGTTAACAAACAGCATCGAGATCTGTCTGCTGAATAGAACTTTCTTCCAAGTTATCAGTTCTGTTACACCTTCATACTGAGCTCACCTCCAGTATGTATTGTGGGAGACAAAGAACCTGAAATCAGGATGATTCACTTGCAAAAGCCTAAGCCAGTTATCAGCGGCTTGCAAAAGGGAATCAGCTTTCTGGCATTCATGCACACCATCAGGATTCCAGACCGAAACTTTGAACTTATAGAAAGCGAGTCCAAAGGTAGGTAATGGTAGCTTTGACATGTGAGCACCATGAAATTCCCTAGCAGTAAAGCCTCGGGAGGGCAGCCCTTCATTGCCAGTACCTACTCCAAACAATATGAAAGTAACATTATAAACATGTATCCAGCTGGACCAAATTTGGAAATTCAATCAGATATGAAGCGAAGAAAGATGCTTACCTGGTGATGGTGTAGCCAGAGAGTGATATGTAAGAAAGCAGGCATCCAAATTTTGAAGAGTTGGACCCATTGGTATCCTATATATGGGATACCTTCATTAAACAAGAAAAAAGAAATTGTCAGATATAATCAGGTTGAAAATCATAATCACAATGCAAAAGAACCATAACTCCTTCAAAATGAGGAAAGTATACCATGCGACAGAAATCCAACTTGAAGGTGATAGATCACAGCTCCTATATGTCCTTAGTGCTGGAAATCGAGATGCAAGAACTGAAATCTGCAGGATGCAAGGTTATCAGAGAGGCACAACAAACTGCAAATGCTGGATCCAACAGAGGACAAGGTACTTACCTTGTCAGCCAATGGTTCACGACTAAATGGTTGATCATGCTCCAAGTATTCAAAAATAAGCTGGCCAGGAGGGTTAGAGATATCACTTTCATCACTTGACGAACCCCCAGAGGGTTTATTTCTAACTGACAGTCTAGACAATCTCTGGATATTTGCATCTGCAATCTCCACCTGACCCCAAGCCCCCTGAACAACATTGCTAGCTCTTATTCCTGTACCACATTCACTGTTGCTACCATCACTACTTGTCTCCCTGGATGACTCAGTGTCACTCTCCTCCCCAGGCCTCCTGTTAAAAAATACAGGTAAAAGATGAAACAATGCAACAAGAGCACGCCGTCAATCTAGCATTTCACACGAAAGTTACAATTTATGATTTACAGCTGCAAAGAACACATACCCTAGCACCTCAACCTCTATTGGTCTCACTTAGATTGTGGACCAAACAGCAAAACTCATCAAGCATAGTATTACACATTGCGAAAAACACAACTTACCTTTGTCTTGGAGAAGGCCTTGACGGGTCTATATACAACTGAATCCCGGACAAGTAAGGGACATAGTATTGCATTACAGACTCGCTGCCATTCAGCACAAGAGGAACCCCAGCTCCATATGCACTCCATTCCTTGAAAGACTCCCACAAATCATCAAGCACAAAATAGGGCGGAGGACACTCTAGCCCACGATCTCGCCCTCTCCATCCCCTTATGCTTGTCTACGAGATCACCACAATTTCATCAATAAAAGGTTTGTCAGCTTAAACGAATCCCCTTTTTGCTAACACATTTCAAGAAAAACAAACTTCCCCATTTTGAATTAGTTGATTGGTTGTCTGGTCTTATGATATTCAACACATAATCTTCAATATTCCTAATCTTCTGAGTGATTAAAGAAAACCAATTTATTGTCATGTTTTGATTCTTAGAAAACAAATAAAAGTGAAGTCAAGCAATTGCACTAGTTGCAACTAATTACTATCTTCTTCTAATACAACTATTTTTTTTTTGGAAGCACCCCAAATTCCCCACATATTCCTCAGCCAAAAGAAGGGGAAAAATAATAAAAGACAGAGTCATTGCTTAAAATCAATCAAAGGATCTAAAAAAATTAAAGATTGAACCAAATAAAAAAAACGTAAGAAGAAAACCAAAGGTCAAATCTTGATTGATTACAGTTGGGTTTCCTTTAATTAATACCTTGGGTAGATCTTGAGCCGGAACCACGGGAGTGGTAAACTCCAAGAACCGATCCAAATTCGTCAAACTATCATCATTTCTCTTACTGTTATTATTACTATTATTAGTAACCGACGACGAGGATGGAGATGATGTGGCACATTCCTCGTGATCCGTTCTCTTCTCCGTCAAACTCTTGGAAATCACCGACCTTTGTTCCCGCTTCTGCATCAACATCTGCTGTTGTTGTTGCTGCTGCTGCTGCTGCTGCTGTTTCCTCATCGGCGGAGGATTATAAAACCGATTCTCGCCTCCTCGGCTTCTGGCGATCGAAACTCCGACGGAACCCGACATTTGTCCGGAAAACCAAAAAACAGAACGACACCGTTGAAAAATAAAAGGTGGGTTTTTTTTTATCTGTTTAAAATTAGGGTTGGAGTGGGAACGGAGAGAGTCAGAGAGTATATCTAGGGTTTTAGTGAATTAGGAGAAGAAAAAGAGATGATGGAGAGAGAAAGAGAGGATTTTTAATTGTTTATGGATTAGCAATGAGGAAAAAAAAAGTGTTTTTGATTGATGAAATTTTGCTAAGTAGTAGAAGTTCAGAAATTTTCTTTTGATTAAAAAAGTGTTTTTTATATATATAATAATAATAATATAAATATATTTAAAAATTGGGGGGCAGAGGGTAGAGAGAGAAAGGGAGAAAAGAAGGAAAAAGATGTGGCGACTGGTGAAGAGTTTAGAGAGAGAAAGGGGAAGAAAAGAAAGTAAAGCAAAGGAAAGGAGTAGATTTTTTCGGTGTTTTAATTTTGTAGGACACAATACAAAACAAGAAAAACCAGAAGAATCCAGAAAGTTTCTCCTTTTTTTCCTTAAAAATTTGGAAAATTTTAATTAAAAGTGTATAAGCAAAAATACTTTTGGACAAATAGTTAAGAATTTATATTTGTGAGTATTTCTTATGTATTACATATATGTTTCAAGAGATACCATCAAATTAAACTTGAAAATTGAAATATGTGAATATATATCTTGGGTCTCATTAAATATTATTAATCCTTTTCTTTTAAAAAAATATATTAATAAATAAAAAATTATGGGTTTTTGGAGCATATATCTTTTCTTTCTTTCTATCATTGTCGGACGATTCAGAGTTGAATTCAAAGTTGAATTGTGTCAAAGTTGAATTGTGTCGGATTTCAAATGATCAATAAATCATTTTATATATTATATACTATTTTTTATACATTATATTAGGATCCGAGACTATATCGATATCTTAAACAAAATTAAGTGATCTTCCAACACTTTTATTTCCGTTATTAATATCAATTGATTCAAGTGATCCAACATTTATTTATGTATGACAAAATCTCTAATCAAGGGATTGTGAAGAGATTTTGAGAGGAAAGTGATAAAGCTATAGTATTTCTTTTCCTTAGATATGGGGATTGGAATTTGGATGTGTTTAATTTGTTATTCCCTACCTCTAATCTCTCCTAACCAAATTAATGAATTTTGTAAATTGGAAGAAAATAGAATTTTCTATACCCATCTTATTCTTCCTCATAAATGGTGGTTCCACTTATATTTTCTTTATTTTTTTTTTCTACATAGTGAATTTTTAATGTTTTATTAAGGGGTGGTGGGTTTTAACTTTGAACTTTGAACTCTGAATCCAAACTAAAATGACAAAATTGGGATTGGCATTCATTTAGGAGGTGTTGTGTTCAATGATTGTTTTCCTTCTACAAAGGATATTATGTTTAGTAGTTTAGAATATTCTATCTATTTGACTTTCCAACACTAAGCAAATTTTTTTTTCTTCTATTTTTTGGTTTTCTTTTTGCTTTGTGTCTCTATTAATTGGGCCAGCCTTATGAAAAAAGCAAAATCTGATCCAAATGATTTTGGTTACAGGCGGCTGGACCTTATTGCGCACCTATGGCCCATGCCAGTCCCTATCTCTGACTCATAATCTTGCTTATTATATAGTATTGATTAATTGATAAATAATAAATTATTAAGAACTAAATGATAATTAAAAATCTTTCTTGCTATGTTTTATCAATATTGACAAACCAACCAATATTTCTGTGTCTGTGTCTAACCCATTTTGGTTTTTCCCCCTTTTTTTTTGGATATAGTATTTGGTATTAGGTGAATGATTAAGTAGTTTGACTAATCTTATTATTTGTAAACCTAATTTAATTATTTAGTAACTTACCAAAACTTCTTGCTACATTTTTTTACACTTATAAATGAAAAAAATGAATGAATTATAACATCCAACGGATAATACCAACATTTATTAGATTGAGTGGAAGGAATTCGATATTACTTAAATAAGGTCTCAAATTCAGTAACTCGAATCCAATAGAGAAAATAAACGTCCAGTTCAGAGGTTTTTTCTCTATTTGAAGTTCGACATGATTAGACTCCAATTAATCGGAATCTAATGTGATTTCCAAGTAAAAATCCAAATTAAAATTGTCTTGTATAGGTTTTAAATGGAAGGAACACTGTTGGTTTGCTAATGGGATTATGGGTCTGAAATTGGGCTTAAAAAACCAAATTTCCAAGAAGACCCCAAAAAAAGGAGGGATCCAATTGCATAAAACAAAATTAGAAAACGACAACGTTCCGATTCCACACTATAACTAGTTATTCTCTTTTGTAAACGACTACGACGGTGCAACCCTCTGAAGCAGAGCGCCGCCCCAGCTGAAGAAAGCAGAGAAACGCTCCATTTTCTCTTCTCCGATACCGGTAATGGTTTTCTTCTTTTCTTTATCTGTTTCTTTTGTTTTGTTTATTCTATTTTAGATTTTTTGTATGCTTTCATAGGTAGGCGTTGGTTTCTGTATGCTTTTCTTCCTTGAGGCATTTTTTGTTGGGATTAGTTCAAAATCTAGCTTTTGATTAGTAATCTCAGTTTAGATACAAAAAGATCCAAAATTTAGGACTTAAGAAGCAGTTGGGTATCCGCTTGAGGAAGCCTGTTAGTGTTACTAAGGTTGTTTAGATTGTTGCTGATTATGGGATCAATGGAATTGATAGAGAGTTAATTAGATTTTAAAGCCAATCTAATTAGCAATGGTTATTGACATGTTAATATAGACATTAACCAGAGAAAAACAGATTAAACATTGCATAATTCAAGTACCCTTTCTTAATTAAATGCTGATGATTGGACTAGATTGGCTAGAAAGGCTTATTGGTAACTAGGTTTGGATTTAGGAGTGTTAATTCAGTGTTCAAATAGGTTTGGAATTAGGAAAAGCAAAAGTTTTTGCTACTTTGTTGTCTTGTTTCCTATTTTGAAGTCTTTAGGAAGACTTGATTTGCTAGAATGATGTTGTCTTGAATTTTTAACAACCACATCCTGAAGTTCTAACATGATGTTATACAGCTTGTTCAAGAAAGATATGTTGGAAAACAAGTCAAACCCGACTTTAAACAAAACAACAGGTCTGCCTCGGAAACGATTCTACCGAGCGAGAGCACACAGCAATCCACTAAGTGACTCCCACTTCCCTGTTCCGCTCTCCCCAAGCCACGTTGACTATTCACTTCATTACCCTCAATATTTTCCCTCATCTGATAAAGTTGATGGTTCGAACAAGGTCCAGTTTGCAGATATCGGTTGTGGTTTTGGAGGACTCTTAATTAGTCTGTCAACACTTTTCCCTGAAACTCTAATGATTGGGATGGAGCTCAGGGATAAAGTGACTGAGTATGTGAAGGAAAGGATTTCAGGGTTAAGGGTAGCACATCCAGGTCAATATCAAAACGTCTCTGTTGTTCGGACTAATTCGATGAAGTACATTCCCAACTACTTTGAGAAAGGACAGCTTTCAAAGATGTTTTTCCTATTTCCTGATCCTCACTTCAAAGAGAAAAATCATCGTCGTAGAGTGATTAGTCCCCACTTGTTAGATGAATACGCTTATGTCCTTCAGGTTGGTGGTATTATATACACGATTACTGATGTGGAAGAACTTGGAGATTGGATGGAGTCTTGTTTAGAGAATCATCCCATGTTTGAAGCACTCTCAAATGAGGAACTTGAAGCAGATCCTGCGGTAAAACTCTTGAGTTCCGCAACCGAAGAAGGACAAAAGGTTGCTAGGAATGGAGGGCAGACTTACCAAGCAGTTTATAGACGGATTACGCCAGCTTCATGAGAGAACAAGTTGGTCTGCTCAGGCTTCTTCATTGAGCCATCTGATCATTTCTCTGGTTTAGTACTAGGTTTTGTGTGGTTACATTTTTCTCTATCTATTCATAAGGATCACTGTCTTTGAATTATTTGTTATCCTATTGAGATATAGCACATTTAGAGTTTTGTATTAATCTATCAATGGTTCTTTTAGATCCTTTTTCTGTTCTTATTTAATAACTATATATTGAGCTTATTGTCATGTGAAAGCCAATTTTGTTGTTGTAAACAAGAGCTATCAATTATCATGAGATATGAAAATTTGGTCATCTCATTCATTAACTCTTCTGCAAATGAATTAAATAATAGCGTTAAGGGCACCTTCTTAACATATTTTGATATGAAAACTGAAGGAATTTCGATATAAAATACCTTTTAGCCGAAGATAATAGACTTTAACCCATTTCTTATCTTTAAGAATAGAAAGTTTGCTCCCAATAATGAAATTTCAGGCTATTAGATCAATATCTTTGCCTACCAAATTGCTGATAGGTCCCATGCCATTTTTGTACTTACATTAGAAGGTTCTTTCAAAGTCATTGAAAGTCTTCGGTAAGAGATTCATGGCTTATTAGCCATTCCCATCTTAAACACTAAAAAATACAAGTAGAATACAATAATACTCTCACATAGGCTTATTTGGATCCCCCTCACCTATAAATACCAACATCAAATTCTTAATCTCCACAACTCAAGAACACACACTCATAAAACAATCAATTCCCAATCCCTCTCTTCCTTCCCAAATTCTGCAAACATTTTCAACCTTCCACAACATCATGGGTGTTGTCACTTACGAAATGGAGATTGCCACAACAATCCCACCAGCCAAGATGTTCAAGGCATTTGTTCTTGACTATGACAACCTCATCCCAAAGATCTTGCCACAGGCTATCAAGAGTGTTGAAACCCTCGAGGGAGATGGAGGGGCCGGAACCATTAAGCAAATTAACTTCGGCCAAGGCTAGTTCACACTTCACATTAACATCAAAACTTCCATTCTAAACATATTTAAAGCACTTCCTTTTCTTTGTTGTAACAAAGTTTTAGTCATGTTTCCTGCAGGCAGCCAGTTCAAGTACACGAAACAGAGGATCGATGGAATTGACAAGGAAAAATTCACCTACAGCTACACTGTCTTTGAGGGTGATGCCTTGATGAACACGCTAGAGAAAATCTGTAATGAGATCAAAATCGAGGCAACTTCCGACGGAGGATCCATCTGCAAGAGCAAGAGCACTTACTATACCATTGGTGACATTGAGATCAAGGAAGAGGAAATCAAGGCTGGGAAAGAAAAGGCTTCTGGCATGTTCAAAGCTATTGAAGCTTACCTCTTGGCAAACCCTGATGCCTGTAATTAGATTAATTAAGGCCATTTTCTTTTGCCTACAGTCATAAACTGCCTTTGGTTGGGATTAATAAGAGCTTTTGCAAGCTCAGAGATTGATTGTATGTTTTTTTTTTTACCATAATATTACATTACAAATTTGATTTACTTGTATCGAAAGAAAGGAAGTTTAATTTACTTGTATTATTGAAAGTAACGAAGCTATATATAATATTCCCAAGAATAATAACCTTTTTTTTTAATCAAATACCTAGCTAGTAAAATTGTGAGTGGAGAAAAGCCAAATTATTATATACCTCTATATTATACTCTACCTTAAGAAAACTTTTGCTAATAAACCTCATTGATCTGAGATCGCTCAAATTCGTATAAACCTATATGTGTCTACACAATTTTTAGAGGTTGTTTGGTTCGGGGAACTGGGATATACCCATGTGGAGGAATGGGCGGTTATGCACCTGATTAAGTGAATCCCTATGCGGATGGAAATGAGCGGGTATGCACTTGATTAAATGAAATGGCCGGCCATCTGATAGTAATGTGATGTGAATACCCATCTCGCAAGGTGGGATTCTCGTACGTTGCCATCACCATAGGTATCTAGGCACGTGGGGAATCAGATTCCCACTGACACAATTCCTAAACATTGGTATATTTCAAGATACCCAAACAATATAACTCGGTATTTTTACTTACCCACGAGCCATACGGCCTCTCAATCATAAGAGTCATGGGGTTGTTTAAAAGTATACCCGGCCGGAAGGTAAATTATTAAACTCTTGATTTGATCTTTTTCAACTTCCTATCGATCTTCGTCATTATTGATCCTCCTATAAAGATTTTGAAGAAGATCAAAGGAAGTTGATGAAGATCGTATCAAGATTGGGTGCCATTTTCAATCGAGCTGCTATAGGGGCATTGCTTCATGCTTGTTGAGATTGAGGTAGTTCAAATTTTCAAGTATAATACTAATATATTCTGTATGCGTTTATGGCTTTTATGCCTTACAAATTCCACGCAGTTACTTTCAACATTATTAAAAAATACTCTTTTTAATTAAGGTGCGTACTAAAATATGAAGAATTCAATAAAATATTAATTTCTTAATTTTCAACTGGAATTTTTTCAAACAAAACGCTAAGTTTTTGTCAATATAAGCCATTATTATATCATAATAATGGGTACTTCAATTGCAATTTTAGGGGACAAGGGGAAACTTTAAGTCAATACTATCAATTATGTGATGTAGTTGAAAATGAACTGTATTATATTTCACCAAAAAAAAAAGACTGTATTATATATTTTAGCCGGTGAATGACAGAATGATGCAAGAGTTAAGTTTCAATAGCAATGAGGGAAATTATCAAAAGTGGAGAAAAATTAGATTGAGAGTCCCATCTTAGTCTAAACAGATCAAGGTCATGTTTAGTGCATCGATTCATCGGTCGTTTGGCCGGTGGATCGGTGCACCAGTCAAATGGAGGCTTAAGTGTAATCTCCGTTTCAATCGCTATTCTAATAATCTCATCTGTACAGTACCTAATCTAATCTGTACAGTGTAATCTCATCTGTACAGTTGCTAAACAGTATCAATTACACCGCTACCGCACCGCTCTACTAAACGAAGCCCGAGTCTCTAGCCAAATTTGAATTTATAAAGACTTTCAAGTTTCCATTAATCACTAGACTAGAGGGTTCAATAACCACATGCATTGGTCAAAAGGGTTGAAAAAGATTTAACCTAGGCAATGGAATTAATATGAGAAAGTAAACAATAAATCATCAAGTTTTCCCTAGTAAAATATGGTTGAGGAACAAGACAATAGAAACCGATCTTTTTATCAAAAAAAATCTCAACACCCAGTATTTGACTTAACACTAGTTAGCCATTGTTGAAACTTGAAACTAGCTACATGTGGGCAATATTGTTAACATATCGTATTATTAAAAACACAATCATATCACGGACCACATTAGAAAGTTTGTAGCCTGTCCTCATGAGTCATGACTCATGTAATATAATATTCATAATCTATCTTCTTTTTTTTTTATGAATCTCGGTATCTGGTAAGTCACGACTAATTTGGAGTCCAGTCACGTTGGAAGTCGGAACTATCAAATGGGGGAAGCTCTTTGGTGTTTATTTCATCCAACTATTTGTAGACTTCCTCCAAATATATATTTGATTTGGAAGGTTTTGCTAAGACCAAATTGATATTAGTAAGAGATGGGTGGCCAATGGCCATGTGTGATCTTCTAGATATTTGATTGAAAAAATTATAATTGATTGATCATGTCTTTCATACACCCAAAATCTTGTGTTGCATCAACCCTATAAAATACCCACCTAAATTTCTCACAACTCCATACAATTTGCAAATTCACTAATTCCTCTGCCTTTTGTTCTGTTATTCAAGACGAATTTCTAAGCTTCTAGTCTTAGCCAATTAACTCATAATTAATAATGGGTGTTTTCACTTATGAAATGGAGGTTGCCACCGGAGTCCCTCCAGCAAAAATGTTCCAGGCCTTTGTTCTTGATTCTGACACTCTCATTCCCAAGATTCTGCCCCAAGCCATCAAGAGTGTTGAAATCTTGGAAGGAGATGGAGGGGCTGGAACCATTAAGCAAATCAACTTCGGCCAAGGCAATTGTTCTTCTTCATTAATTATTCCATACAATTAGTAATTTCCCCTTTACGAAATTTTCAAAGTACAAAATGTTTTGCTCAATTTCTTCGTGATTTTACTTACACATGCAGGTAGTCAGTTCAAGACAGTGAGGAACAGGATTGATGAGATTGACAAGGAGAATTTCAGCTACAGCTATACAGTGATGGAAGGCGATGCCTTGATGAACACGGTAGAGAAAATCTGCAATGAGATCAAAATCGAGGCAACTTCCAACGGAGGATCCATCTGCAAGAACAAGTGCACTTACTATACCATTGGTGACATTGAGATCAAGGAAGAGGAAATCAAGGCTGGCAAGGAAAAGGCCTTGGCAATTTTTAGGGCTATCGAAGAATATATCTTGCATTATCCAAATCCCTACAAATAAGTCAATTTTAGTTCTATTTATGCTTGTAAATTGTAATACTGCAGGGGAAATATGTGTAATAATCAATGTCTATCGGGTTAAGTGAAATGATTTCAATGTTCCTTATATGAAGTTATGAGTTTGAGTCTTGTGAACAGAGAAATAAAATATTAAAAATTTTCTCATTTAGGATCCATCACGTAACGTTTTGACTCCAGATTAATTAGAATTCAATTCAATGTGACTACTTAGACAAAAAGGAATATTATAAAAGTTTTTGATCACTTTATTTGGAAGTGCTAGTAAACGGTGTCAAACATCAGCCTTTACAGAGCTAGAAAGGAAAATAAGAACTGTACAAAAAACAGGAAGCACTCAAAAGTCTTTCAAGTCGATCTCCTAACTTGGGTGGGAATAAAAAACAAAGGGTAGCATGTTAGAAATTGGAGGTCAAAAGAATCGACTCCAAATAAATCAAAATCAACCCTTTATTCTATTCTATCTCTATGCACTAAAACTGGAGATCATCATTTCATAATTACTAAATGCATGGATCGAATTCATTTTTCTAACAATCTTAGAACAATTCAGAACATATTTAAATGTTCTTCAAATCAATATCAATAATATATAAGCTTGAAGTCAATTTATCAATTTAATTTTGATATCCAACCTATCAAGCAATATAAAAAAATCTTCAATTAAATTAAGTAAAAAATGTCATCATTATATAATAAAAGGGTAATTATTTGATACATCGGCGGTGTAAATTTTGGACTCCACAATTAAGTTTTAAATATTTCAATCTAGTCCCTAGAGGACACATGTCACCCTTCAGGACCCGCTTGTGTAGCCTGCTAAACTCCACCGCCGGTGTATTGTATAATTTGCCATAATAAAATAAAAGAACTAAGAAGTTACAAGCATCCGATAAAAGTATAAAACAAAAAGGAAAAATGGGAAAACAAACAAAACTTTTTAAATTTTTTTTTAAGTCAAGTAAACTTAATTTGTATGAGTTTGAAAATTGGCATTATAGATATCTATATTTTCATTTGGTATGTTGACATTGAAGTTTTCTCAGCAATTACCTCCTTTTACAAGTTAACTTACTTTCTAGATAGTCCAAAGTCTTCTTAAGCATATTTGACTGTAAATTTATATATCTTTTCCAATTTTCTTTTTCCTTTTGGTCTTTCTTTTCTCACTAGTTTATGATGATAATGAACTAATAATAAAACAATTAATTAGTAGAGAAATGGGTAAGGATCTAAACCACTTTGCTTTTATATTATATATAATTTAAATTGAAATTCTGTAATCTGTTTTGATGCCACAAAGGCCTTATTATGGCACAATATTTGATTTAATCATGATCTTACCTAAACCCTTCTAGATGTCTAAAACTAACAAATAATAATTAGTAAAATAATGCTACTTGTTAAGCTTTATTATCCAAAAGAAGAAAAAAAATTCAATCAAATTGTGAAGTTCATTGCCAGCAAATTTTATTAATTTATATTCCCTATCATGAATTTGCTTTCCACATTTATGTTACATATGAAAAAGAGTTTGGTAGTACATTAAAAAAAAGAATAATGAAGGATTTTATATATTTTTATTATGATGCAGGGTGCTTTGTTTGACTAGGCACAATTTCTTTGAAAGCGTAGTAACAATTTCTTTGTTCATATATGATGCAACCAACCAATAAAATAATTTGAAGAAATTGTAGTGTTGAAGCTTCAAGCTCAGACTATAAATACCATCTTAATTTTCACTTCTTCCCACATCTCAAAACACTCATTTTTCTCTATTTGTCTTCCCTTTGATCTAAACATTTTCAAACTCTTTAATTATTCAACATCATGGGTATTGTCCATTATGAAATGGAGGTCACCACCTCAATTCCCCCAGCCAGGATGTTCAAAGCCTTTGTTCTTGAAGCTGACACCCTCATCCCCAAGGTTGTGCCTGGTGCAATCCAGCATGTTGAGCTTGTTGAAGGCGATGGCGGGGTTGGAAGCATCAAGAAGCTCACTTTTGGTGAAGGTAATTAGCATTATGATCATACTAATTATAGTTACTTAAGTTTCCATTTCATGTAATTTCAAGTTCCTTATTTGCTTGGTACTAATTGCAGGCAGCCAATTCAAGTATGTAAAGCACAAGATTGAAGGGATTGACAATGAGAATTTCACATACAAATACAGCATCATTGAAGGCGATGCTTTGATGCACACACTTGAG